>JARKHS020013202.1:0-73512 GCA_030143305.2 Amblyomma americanum | reverse complement strand
GCGCCTCAGTTCCGCCGCATGTTTTCAATACTAAACACTAACTTGCACACACAAAAAAAGCATTGAATATCAAAGAAAAAAAGGTGCCGTAACTTCCCCACTCTCGATGGGAGCCTCAACCGCACCGTGAGGTAAAATTTGAAGGAAGTAGCCTGACCGAAGACAGAAAGAGGCACCCGAATCGATGGCACCCAAAATGCTAAACAAAATAAGATAGAGTTAATCGAAACTCCCTTGGCAGTATACGACAGGTAGTAGCGGGGGTTGCGTAGATATGAAAAGCGCAGTAACTGTTTTATTCATTCGCCCTGAACACTTGCAGAACGCTGCAAAGGAAGGGGATGAAAGAGGCGGTTTTACGAGGGAAAAAGAATGTCGCGCTATAGTGGACAGCTCTTAATTGATACTGATCACCTGGGGGTCCATCAATGCTCGAAAACCGAAGAGGACACGGAGATTTTCGCTCTTTGCCCCCATCAGGAAGTCTCCGCCGCGGTCGGGATTTCATCCGACGCGCCGTAATGCCACAGCCGCTGAGCCACCTCGACAAGTTGGAAATAATGAAGGCCAGTTTCTTTCTTTTTACACTGCAGTAGTTGAGAAACTAAACGCTGCAGGATCTTAGCGGGAATCAGAGCTAACTTCTTATAAATCTTTTCTTCCCTGAGGCATGAGCGCCCACCTGCCGTAGTGATGCAACAGTATCTCTCTATCCACTTCATTGAGTGTTGAGCTCGTGGCGACCCACCATGGCTCTGGGCATAACTAAGATGCTCGATTCAGGGCCTCCGGGATCGGTTTCGAAACGACGGTCTGGCGCACATGGAAATGGCAGCGTGCGCCGAGCCACGAGCTCCGCCTTTCGATCTAAACACCTTGCAATTTAGTAATCGTCATATGTGAAGACGTGGCAGGTTTTTAATACGGGCCTCCCAGAAGAAACTGACATTAAGTGGTGTAGGTGCGCCTTACCTCAGAGATAGGAGCTAGAGCGCTAGTGATTGCAGGTGTTAGGTAATTATTTTTTTCGAACGAAGAATGTGGCAAATAACGACATTTGGCACTTTACTGCGCTATAGGCTTATACTGCTGTGGTGGTGGCGAGAGTAAGTATACGTCATATTTCAGGCGCATCCTGCTTCAAATTACAGAATACGAGTGTATATATAGTTTTGCTGAAAAAGAATACGGCATTGATATCAGACTCTGGATACATTATAAAACACATTTGTTACTGAACGCGGCAACTTTTTTAGGTTACATGCCCCCACTTCAGCGTAAAAGGTAAAAGCGACGCCTCTTCACTTTTTTGGGGGGCAGGGCGAGAACCAATATAATTTGTTTGTACTAAGAATTAAATATGGTCTTTCACGGCACACGTTATTCTTCTTTCTGATTGCCTACGCTTTGTTTGATATTTTCAAGAGCCAGGAACCAACCACTGGACACGATTCTTAGGGCTTGTAAGTTGAAGTAATACATAACGTGCACTCAGCGTTGTAATAATATTTACACTCCATTCACAGTACGCAGGCACTTGTACAATGTCTATACCCTATATAGAGAGTTATGGGTGGATCAACCTTGTCAGGGTACAATTGATTATACACATCGTTGAAGTGGTTCCTCTTTGCCCTCCACTGCATAATATATCTTCTAATCGAGATACAAAAACTGGAAGCTAATCGCGCGCGCACCTGCTTGCAAGGCACGGTCTAATCGCCACTTGCAGTGAGTGACGAAGAAGAAGTATTCCATCCCGCGGCCATGAACACAAGTCGTTCCAGTGCGGTTTCAGCGAAGAAGCCTCCGACGGCGCCTCAACGGGTAGAACGCGTGCAACCCGTCGGCGATGTCATCCCGTTCGGACAGGGCTGGTACCAGGCAGTAGCACTGCTCAACAGCCTGTTGGCAGGCTGCGCCTTCCTCTGCCACACGTCGAGCGATCGCCTCACGTCGCGCGTCTTGGACCACTGGTGCAGGCCTCCCGACACCTACGGAAACGTGAGTGCCGACGAGTGGAAGCATTTGGCGATCCCCCGCCATGAGGACGGCACCTACAGCCAGTGCACCAGGCGAGACCCTCCAGACGCCGGCGAATTCTCGCAGATTGTGTCTTGCGTCAGCTGGGACTTCGATCGCAAGGACAGCGGTGAACTCATCGTGAGCGAGTGGCTGCTGGTGTGTGACCAGCGCTGGCTGCTGGACGCGGGCTTCTTCATCTACTCCACCATCTCGCTCATGTGGCTGCCCGTGCTGGGCACCGCTGCTGACCGCGTCGGCCGCAAAATCGTGGTTGTGCTCTCAGTGCCTGCGCTGCTCTTCACCGGATTCGCCAGCCTCGTCACCGGGTCCTTCCAGTCCTTCGTCGCACTCCGAGTCGTGGTGTCCGGAACGACGGCAGCCCTTCTGGTCACGCTCATCGTCGTCCTCTACGAAGTGACTGTCCCTGCCCAGAGGACGGGCTCCTGCTACACAGCTCTGGCACTCATGCACATCAGCGCAGCCTTGGCCATGACCGCAGCCAGGACCATTAGGCTCGGCTGGAGGTACATCTACCTGGTTCCCATGTTGCCGACGTCGCTTCACGTTGTCATGTTCCTGACGGTAGATGAGTCGTACTCGTGGCTCATGACCACTTGGCGGACGAAGGTGGCCGAGCGCGTCGCGCTATTCGCCGCTTGGATGAACGGCGTTTCGGCGGACGAGTGCGTGACAGCGCTGACGAAAACCGTGCAGGGCATGGCCCAAGTAATCGAAGGCGACGCTACCGGAAAGAGCCCTCGCGAGTCCATCTTTTCGCCAGAGCTGCGCCAACGGTCGCTGCTCTTCTGCTTCATCTGGTGCGTGGTGCACTACTGCTACAGCCAAATCACCCGAGCCGGCTCCTTGCCTCTGAACAAGACCACAGTCGTCGCAGCAGCGCTGAGCATGGCGCCTGCTCACATCGCCTGCTACGCTGCTGTCTGCCGCTTCGGCACCAAACGGCTCGCCATTGTTGCCATGCTTCTACTCAGCGCATCGTCCACCTTCATGGCGGCAGCGTACAACAGCTCGCCGAACACAGCGCTTGTACACGCGATGACTGCCGTTCTCAGGGTCATGGCAAGCGTCGTCAGCTCGCTCTGCATCTGCCTTCCTATCGAGGCTTATCCAATCAGGACTCGGTGCATGGGCGTGAGCTTCGCATTCGCTGTCGGCTGGGCGATCGGCAACGGCTCCGAGCTGGCCCTGCGCCACACACCCATCCAGCGTACTGACGTGAGCCTGGTCTCCATGTCACTGCTTACGGTGATTGCGGCAATGGCTGTTAATAACCTGCCACTGCCCGGATTTGGAGACGACGACTCGACGTCCACGTTTTCCCGCCGGGCCAGCATAGCGAGCAAGGATGACATCAGGCGCAGCTTTATGGAGTCGCTTGTGCCTTTGCCCAAACGGCCAATCATGACTCGGAAAAAGTCAGCGCGGAATATCGACTGCCTGCCGGAGCAGTTTTCTTTGAGACTTTCGAGAATTTCATTGCATTCTGATTCGGAATGAGTGGGATACAAGTAGTGAATATGCACTCGTCTTAATAAGCAATCACGACTTTGTTGGTCTTAGAGTCTTTCTTCAAATATTTCTTTCTTTCTTAGCTCCTTAAATATCAGATGCGGTGTTCGCATGACATTTTCAAATCCTTTTTTTTCTGCTCTCCATTCAATCCGTTTTTGCGACTGTGATGCTCCTTCAAACTTGCCAGTGTGAAATGCGCTTCTTCATAAATTTGGTGCGCGTGTTTACACGGTTGTTATGCTTAAGAAACCTTCGGGTGGTTAAACGCGTCCAATATGGTTTCTTCAAATCACATTGCTGACGTCTGTGATTTTGGTTACAAGAAAACTATCCACCTCTAGCAACTGAACTGGTTTTCAATGCCTCTCAGAACTTTTTTTGTCAGACAACATGCATGCATATGTATGCATGTGCATATGTATACATGGCACTGCATACATATGTATGGAGCCAGTTGTTGGCTACATGCCTGAAAACTCTGTAGTGAGTTTCTTCGACCGGAGTTACGCCGAGGGCGGCATTGGCTTTGACACGAGGAATTTCCGAATTAGACAAGGCCTTTCGAACACCGCTAAAGCAGTCATGAATATTTTTTGCTTGGTTTCTGTCTCGTTGAACAAGCAAATGCTGGAACCTCTAAACCACGATTTCTTGATTTTGTTTGTGCAGACCTCCCCAACTACGACTGTCGATTGAAGGATAGCGCTTCAATCGGGTAGAAGCCCTCAACATTGCTAAAAAGTAAAGCTATCGACCATCTTCATCGTGTTTTCGCGTCTTGTCAAAAATGGAAATCATTCACTCTATTTCTCGAATACAGCAGGATGCGGCAGAAAGTTATATGGGCGGATGAGATTATGAAGTTTTCAGGGAGGATAGGGTGTCCGCAGCTGGCACAGGAGAGTTAATTGGAGAGATATGGGAGAGGTCTTTGTCCTGCAGTGGGCGTAGTCGGGCTGATGATGATGGCGATGCTGATGATGATGATGATTATGAGTATGTTGCATGGCTCTCTGTCAAGCCGTTATGTGTTGTGCCGCTTGAAGATGGTATAAATACATCGTAAGCACTAAGCACCTGTGTGGTCTGCAATGAAGGCACAGTTCGGCACTACCTACCGAGGAGGCTGGTTGCGCACTTCAAAATTTTGTTCTCTCCTCAGACAAAACCCGACCGCGGCGGCTGCGTTTTTATGGAGGAAAAACACTAAGGCGCCCGTGTGCTGTGCGATGTCAGTGCACGTTAAATATCCCCAGGCGGTCGAAATTATACCGGAGCCCTCCACTACGGCACCTCCTCCTTCCTTTCTTCTTTCACTCCCTCCCTTGTCCCTTCCCTTACGGCGCGGTTCAGGTTTTCAACGATATATGAGACAGATACTGCGCCATTTCCTTTCCCCAAAAACCAATTATTATTATTATTATTATTATTATTATTATTATTATTATTATTATTATTATTATTATTATTATTATTATTATTATTATTATTATTATTATTATTATTATTATTATTATTTCCAAGGAACTTAGAGCAGCGCTGAAACTTAAGGAGCGGGCCCACCATAAAGCGAAATGCCCTGGGCTGGATACATGGGCAGAAGAATTTCGCCGCTTGCGTTCCCTTTGCAAACGCCTGTACAAGCGGGATCATGAGTCCTATCTTGAATATTTAGAGAATAGTGCCTCTAATCGTCCTATTGAATTCTGGCGATACGTTCGCAAGCGTTCGAATAAATCTGATAGTCATATTCACTTAGTTGACTCTCATGGAAATGAAATTCGGAATGTCGCTGACGGCTTTGCTCAACACTTTTCCTCCGTGTACAAATCTCCACGTTGCGATTCTGTATGCCTTCCAGCTGGCGCACCTAATTCCGTTCTTCTTGACGAGAAGTTAGTGAGTGAGAGTCTTAAGTGTTTGAAACCATCTTTGTCCCCTGGACCTGATGGCATTCCAGCCGCCATAATAAAAGCCTTCAGTAGTACCTTCGTCCCTGTTTTAACCACGATATTTAATAACTGTTTGAAAAATTCTGCCTTCCCCCGCGTGTGGAAAACGACGCGTGTTTTCCCTGTGTTCAAATCAGGAAACAAATCTGATGTTTCGAACTACCGCCCCATTTCTCTTCTTTGTGCAACCTCTAAGCTTTTTGAACTAGCTTTGCACAAAGTACTTTCCTTCCACCTCAAACATTTAATCATACATAATCAGCATGGTTTCATAAAAGGTCGTTCTACTACAACTAACCTTGTGACTTTTATGACGTATACATCAGCTGAAGTCCTTCAGAGGAGTCAGGTAGACGCTGTGTACTGTGATTTGAGCAAAGCTTTCGACGTTGTTACTCACTCATTACTTCTTCAAAAGCTTCTGCTGTTTGAGATCGACGTTTCAATTGTAGCCCTCCTACGCAACTATCTTCTTGATCGGACCTGCTTTGTCAGTGTAAATGGACAGACCTCATTTGTTTACACTCCAACCAGTGGAGTTCCTCAGGGCTCGGTATTAGGCCCGCTTCTGTTCTCTGTTTTTATCAATGACGTTTCCTCCGTTGTCAAAAACTCCTCGTTTCTCCTTTATGCGGACGATATAAAAATGTTCAAGGCAATACATACTCTTCATGATTGCTTGTCATTGCAATCGGACATATCCGCCTTCTCTGATTGGTGCTTGAGGAATGGGCTCACTCTCAATTCATCTAAAACCAAGGTTGTCTCATTTACGCGTAAAACGCACAGTCTTCTCTACTCTTATTCTGTGAATGGTAGGCTGCTGCCGAGGGTTGATGAAATTAATGACCTCGGCGTACTTTTCGACCGCAGCCTCAGCTTCTCCTCTCATACAAAACGCATTGCTCTGCGGGCTATGCGTACACTTGGCTTCATCTGCAGGCTTTCGAGAGAGTTTCGAGCCCCACTTCCTTTCTTAAAGCTCTACCTCTCCATATGCTTGCCGCTTTTGGAATATGCGTCTGTTGTTTGGAACGGCACTTGCCAGTCGAACTGTGAAAAAATCGACAGAGTTCAGCTTAAGTTTTTACGCATATTTCAGCATCGGTTTTCTTGCAAAACTTCCAGCTCTCGTCCCAGGCGGAGTAACTCACTGCAGCTTCCTTCTCTTAGCTGCCGTCGCGTGAGGGCAGATATAATTTTCTTGTATAAACTTCTTCATGGTCACATTCTATGCCCTCAGCTCCTAGCGCGTATCCTTTTGCGTGTACCGCGAAAGAGCATAAGGGAATTCAGACCATTCCAAGTTTCTGCGCTCCTGCACTACCTCTCCCCTCTGGACAGAATGCAAAAGTTGTTCAATTCTCTTTGTCCTCACCTTGATATATTCGAAAATTCTCTCCCTTCTTTTATATTGGATGTCCGTGACGTTCCACTTTGAGCACTCTTTTTCTCATACATAACTTCCCCTTTCATGCATTTTGACTTTACTACACTTGTGCATTTGCACTGGTATTATATTGTTTTTTTTCTCCCTAATTGTTCATCACGTCTACTTGTTTTCATTAATGCTATTTCTTTAATACTGTGTACTCACGCCTGATTGTCTGTAACGCGTTCACTAATTACATTTCTTATTGTGTATGATTGTATTTCTAGCTTGTATTTCAGAGATCTCTTATTCGTTCATATTAGTATTGGCTTTATTCTTGTTTGTATTTTGCTATATGCTGTACTTGGCTGTTATCGGTCGTTCTTGTGTTCATTCTCTTTGTTTATTGTTTCATTAGTTGTTTATATGTCTGTTGCCTGTTCTAGCTGTTTTCATTTACCGCTGCTCTCGCTGTTTTCTTGTTTTCACTTTTTTGCTTCATGCTTGCTGTCACGCCTAGTTTATATGTCTTTTTTTCTATCGCCTTGACTGCTTCATTACCTCCCGTGAGTCTCTTCCTTTGTGGAAGACAAATTTACGTTTTGTGCGTGTGAATGGTGTACCAGCACCAAGACCTTTGGGTTGTTCCTGGGCACCGAAAAAATAAAGATTGATTGATTGATTGATTGATTGATTGATTGATTATTATTATTATTATTATTATTATTATTATTATTATTATTATTATTATTATTATTATTATTATTATTATTATTATTATTATTATTATTATTATTATTATTATTATTATTATTATTATTATTATTATTATTATTATTCAGACAAAATTTGCTCGAAATTCCCAGATTACAAGCAACGAATTTCGTGCATAAATTAACCAACTGACGTATTTTTATCTCGAGGGCCTTGATCCCTAATATAGGTTTGAGTCTAACTAAAAAGGCACTTTCTGCGAACGTTTCAAGTTATATTCTCAAAAAGCCTTTTCAACAGAATTTCAAATTATTTTTAGCATAAACTGCAGAAACATGTGACAGCCAAAAAAAAAAGTATTGTGGCTGAGACGTTCACAACCTTTATTTTTTAAAAAATCGTTAAAACGCCACATTTTTTTTTCTCTTCACGCAACTCAAGACGACGCAGAAAATTCTTGCATGGCTTCATTAATGAAGTCAAATAAAAAAGAACACAAGTGTAATATTCTAAAATAATATTCGTCATTATGCCCGTTTTCAAATTTTATTTAAAATTTTTGAACTTCAACCAACCATTGCTCCTTCTAAGAAACTTCAAAGCGCACTCACGTGTGCAAAAACTTTTCTTCGAAAAAATACTTCGTTGAAATTTCATTCACACAATCGTCAATTAAACCTTTTTTTTTTTTTCAGAACAATCGACGGTGACAGCTATTGGGGACTAGGACATTTTGCTTGGAATGACCCCTTTCTTAGTGGATGCAGCAAAGTATTTGATGGCGCGGGTAATTGCTTTTGTTAACAGTTGTCACTAATTTACTGCTAGGACATTTAATAGAAAGCATAGATACTTCAGATTTTTTAAGTGTCCAGAGCATTTTTTAGCTCGACATACATTTGAAGTATCCCGCCAAACGCCCCGCCAGCAAGTTGACCAAACCTACGACAGGTAGCGCCACACATGCATTTTCAAGTCTAGGCTTTACTTTTGTAACGTGCAAAACCACGTGTTTCGAGGATTGGGCAGCTATACCTAACGTAAAATATCTTATCAAGCTGTCGTGTGTCAACGGGGCCCCCACTTCAGTTCTTTTTATTTTAAATTTGAGTAGAAACATTTCATCAGGAAGAACAAATGGCAATACAGAGTTTTAAAAAAAATTATGCGCCTGGAGGCACACCATTTATGTCGTTCTAGACGTTGATGCGCTGCAGGGAATCCTAACCTGTCCTTAGTGCACAGATCCGCAGTGGTAAAATTACAGGTTCTGCACTCATATGAACCTGCCAAGGAGCAACAGGCTTCGTCTCTAAACTACACTCGAAGTGCAGCACCTTCTCGTGACGGGGCATCTTAGTTTTCTATTTCATTTTATTTTGAACAAATGAAAAGAGATTTGTTGGCTCACACAGTCATGTGAATGACAACAATGAATGTACGTGCCGTTTCAGGACACCGGAAAAGAAAAGAAAAAAGGAATTACGCGCAAGGCAGCAGGTGGCGTGTCAGAGCATCACCAAATGCAAGGTATGCAAACAAGAAAACAATATTCGGCAGGTGGTTTCACACTCGCAAGCTCAGCCGTGACAATCTTAAAATACTAGCGGTCTTCATTAGTCGCCAACGTGCGCTATGTGATGCTCCACGCTACCGACGTCATATGGCATACATGAGGAGACAGTTACTTCTACACGATGGCATGCCGGCCGGCTGCAATTAATCTAATCTAATAAAAACGGCCTGAGACAGAAAAATTAGTGCGCAATTACGAGGGATCAAAAATACTTTCAGAGCTGTAGAAGCTATCAACTTATCGTCGAGAGGAAATTAGACATGGTATGCTAAGGCGAGATTTCTATTTCGTTGTGTCCTCAAGCAGCGTAGAACGTTGTCAAAATGTTGCCTGAACAGTCTAAAATGTCAGTAAATAAAGCTGTTAAACGTTTATAATGTCGCCTTTCTTGATCACCATGTAACGTTACAACTAGCGTTAGTACAATATTTGGATAACATTCATGTGACGTTATCCTGATGTTCAATTGAAAGAAGTGGAAAATGACGTTGCCGCTTAGTTTGTGACGGCAGTTGGGCAAAACACACGCACATCCTACTTGAATGATACTCTGCAAATGCCAAGCGCAAATAAACTTTCAAAGCAAGTGATCGCAAGGTTCTTTATTTTGCACTGTGCAACAAAGCCCGTAATTAATGCAGCAAACATTTTAGCGGCGATCAAGTCAAACGATCAACTCATGCAGGAAACACTGCGCCACAGAAACATTGCGAACCAGAAAACATCACCGCGCTGTGCGCGCGTATACAAATGCGTGTGACTTTCAGCGAGCTTATATATCCCCACATGAGGTCCTCGATTTAGAGCCAGTGACACTCGCCAGTCGAGTGAAGTTATTTTGCGCATTTTTAAACTTGTAATGGCAAAAATTAGAAACACAAGTGAGCACGACCGTGTTTCTAAAACATTTAATTAAAAAAGCCATATTAGTCCGCGCTGCCACCTTTTTGCGAGCATTTTGCAAATGCATTCGTTAAAAACGCACATTCTAATTCTCAAGAAGGCGCCTCTCTGAGCCCTATTCATATGGTGCTTTGTATCCTCCTGTTACGTTGCATTCACTGGGTTCACGAGAAGCAGCAGGACACAATAAACTACATTACCAGAGCATTATTGACCTTCTCAGTATTTATTGCAAGTGAAGGTTAACAAATGTTATCTAATAATGGACTCAGAAACATCGGCGAGTAGTTAGTATCCAACTTTGGTTATTGTGATGTAATTCGTAAACATCAAATGTACCTCAGGCAACGTTACAGCAGCATCACATTTTGTTATTCAGCATTGCATGGCAGCTGGTACTTACAGGCAACGTTGAGGCAGCATTTTGCGTAACTACACTCCCCTGTCCGCCCCCCCCCCCTCCTTCCTCCCTTGAAGATATGCCGTATAAATCGGAAGTACAATACTGGCATCTGGGTCATATGGAATATGTACGACCTTCAAGTAAAGGGTCTGAACCGAAAACTTTATGCTTTAGGTTTGGATGCAACAGCAGGCTCATTGTGAGATTTCGTCACATAAATGACCCGACACTCAGCCACCGCGGGCTCAACTAAAAGTTGTCACAAATGTTTAGCGCTTTACCTTTAAAATTTACTGTTCGTTTTCGATAACATATTGGTTAACGATTTCAAAGGAATCTTTACTGGTGGCCCCACAGCAGCCATGATCTTTAATTTTATGAACACATTGTCTTGATATTCTAACTTAGCTCCCAGACCTCCGTGGGCCAAATCTGAAATCTTGCGATAGCAGGTGTGATTGCAACTGACATCACTTGCTGACACAGCCTTCGTATTGCACCGGCGGTTGCAGTTCAGACGCGCAGTATCATTTTGTACTCAGTTTATTATTTCAGCGTGGTCAGTGTAGTACAGATAGGTCGTACGAAACTATTTGAAGCGCCTTTGTACGCCATCTGTGCGCCGTAGCGAAGCGGCTAAGGTGGGTAGAGGAAATGTTCAGTACGCTGCGAATACGCATCAAGGAGTGCGCAGGAAGGTTTCAAAATTTCTCAATTTGTCCAATTTCCTCAAAATAGGAAAAAAATCCAAGGCCTGGTGCTGCAGCGCAGGGCAGGCAGCGCAACATAAAATGCAGTTCACTGTTACTGCCACTTGCGAGAGTCTGCATTTTATATCCGTAATATGTTCTCTCCTTTGTTGTACACACCAACCATGATTGCGTTTCTTGAGTCATTTTATATTTTCTACATCCACTTTCCGACTTTCTCTCCCAAAACATCTCTTCAACACAGCGTGCCATGTCAGCACTGCTTCCACGCCGGCTTAATTATCTTCCTTTCATTAGAGGGCTTCTCCCTCTCTCGCTGTCCGTATATTTCTAATTGCATAAACAAATTCTAACGGAGCAGCCGTTTCTGACAAAAGCCATATGCCACTAATACGGTCTGTGCTGCTGTGTACTTCCTGGAGTATACCCGGATCATGTATGGGAAACAACGGCCAAGGGTTGACAAAGTCGGCGATGTGTTGATTGCACACTAAGGCCACAGGTCGTTTCTCAGTAAGTGACCGGTCTGAGGCGAATGTTAATCGCCATGCTCAGGCCAGGCTAGGTGGCCCTGCTCGGAACGAGGAGTTTTACTCAGCCAGATTACCACAGTTCTGCTGCTTGTGATGGCAGCACATGGTGCACTAAATCGCCGGATGTCGGAAAAGTCTGTGTCAAGCATGCCCCGCAGCAAACGACTTGCTGCTCTTGCCCCATTTTCAAAAGCCCCGAGCTCAGCTGCACCCTGCACGATTTCCCCCTTGTAGGTTGCCACTGTACACGATATGATGAAGCAATGTGGGGACTTTTCATTCCCGCGACTGTAAATATTATAACTCGGCCGCTTATAATAAATTATATCGCAACCAAAAAATTTTAGTTGTTCACCATTCTCCTTTAGCGGCTCCTTAATATTGTTCACGTCAACCTGCAAGCCCTTGACGGTTGGTCTCTTGCTTTACCGTCTACGGCTCGGCGTTGCATTTACAAAGCAATACACGTTCCGGAATGGGATGGTCGACAGCCCTGCTTGTGAAAGATGTGGCTGCGAAGAGACAATTGCACATCTGCTGTGTGAGAGCCCTTCTTTTGCGACCGAAATACGTACGCTGCGCTGTGCCCTGGACCTCCTCGGTCCTCGCCCTTTAACTGCAGGATAAAATACTGGGACCGTGGCCACAGCAATAGACTGCCCTCAAGACCTACAAGGCAATGTTTTGCTTCCAGGGAGCGACTGGCTCGAGGGACCAGTTGTCGTGACTGTTCCCCTCGCCCCTTCTCTCCTTCCCTCTTCAATCCCTAATCCACTTCCCTAATGCAGGGTAGCCAACCAGAACACCCTTTTGGTTAACATCCCTGCCTTCCCTCTTCCTCTCTATCTTTCTCTCTCTCTGCTTGTGTTTTCATGGGTATTTGATGACGGTGGCTGTGGTGGTGAGGATCAAGTGTTTATATTTTAAAAATGCCCGTAAAATATACGTCTTTCACGTGGCGCAGCCGAGTCGCGTGAGCTGCCACCGCTTTTGTTCTGAATTCGTTCTATTTTCTGGTCACGGCTCCTTCGTGTGCTGGGCTTTGAGAGAATGTAAAACCGAAATGTGCTGGTTGAAAGGCTGGAGGTGACTCAAAGAGATGCCATGCTGAAGACGGGAATAGCGTGCTGCAATTTGGGCGCGGGTATTTGCACGGCGCAGGGCTTTTGCAACGTGTGCTTCTCTCTCTGGAAAATCGAGCTGCAACTATGGCACTATTTCTGAACTACGGGAGCGCCTCTATAGCGTACGACATCATGTGAATGTGAATGCCTATAGCTCCGATAGGAAGCCTGACTTGTGTCTTGGGCTGAGAGCTTTCTCTGCTCGACAATGTCAAGTTATTAGCTCTAAATGCTGAGATGCTGAGAGTGGTATACGAAATGATTATTTACAGTAGTATACGAAATGATTATTTACATAGCAAGACACGTGTAGCTGGAACAGTGTAATATAGGTTTTCTCTCACTGTTGCGGTAATACGCAGAAACAATGCGTGAATATATATCTATTTAGTAATGCGTGCATTGAGTCTGAACAAAACAGAAATTGAGCGTGTTGGAACGGACAGTACACGAGTAAATTAAACTGTCCAGGTCAAATATAGATCATGTGCAGGTGAACGCTGGTCCCGTTGGTGCATACGGTTCCGGTTGCTTTTATCCCGGGAGTTCTGATAGTCGGTATTTCAGTGATGTGCTGTGATGAGGCTTCGTGAATGTGGATTGTTTCGCTGGGCCACTGACATTTTCCCGCTGCCATGTATAAAATATTAAACAAAAAATGTAACGTTTTCGAATTTATCCCGAATATAAAACATCACTGTGCTCTTTCTGATAACATTTTGATGCCATAATGCCGTCTTCTTCAGCGCGGAGCAGACGTAACGGCGTGCCTTCAGTTCGTTTATCATTTTTGTCCTTTCATGGGCGCTTCGTATAGCGTTCGTTCACTTTCCGTTTGCTCTAAAATAAGGTTAACTTGCTGCCATTTTCAAGTCACATATTTAGCGGTCGCGTGTATTGCTTCATATATTTATAAGGAATGGGAGGAGCGTGAGGTGCCCGTAACGTCGCCAAGGCTGTTCGAATGGCATTTATTCGCGGCGACTAATCTGCGACGAAACACCGCCTGCTTTCCGTGCAGTTCAGAGTCACGCAGTCCACGGCTTCGCACGTGTTGAAAAGATGGTGATTCAGAGAAGGTTTGGTTTTTTATATATCTTCAACGGGAGACTTCAGATCAACCGACCAAATTGCAGGCAAGGGCATTGTTAGCGCGGGGCGAAAAATACTGTCGACTGTCTGTCCTCAACATTTCTGAAGATTTGACCCTGGCGTCAAGGTTTACAGTGGCATCATGGACTGTGAGACATCCTGTGAAATGTTCGGGGCTAAATTTCAAGTGTCCGGCTAAAAACCTACACATCAGTGAAAGGAATTGGGCTACCAGGGCGATGTAGGCTGAGGAACGCCTGGTATAGACATGTAATCAATGGGAAACTAGTGATTTCGTTAGACTAATCGAAACCGTTGTTGCGTGGAACTGGTGGGATTCGTTATATAGGTCACCTCAATCGCACCTGACATGCACCTCGTTATCGGCTTCCATAGAGACGAGAACGTAATGGCACGGGGCTGATTCTCAACTAATGGAGTTTGTCTCCACCGAATCCAAGGCACCATAACCGAAGTGGCTTATCGAGAGTTCTTGAGAGTGTGATGCTTCCTTAGGCATGGAAGAATTTCGATTTTGGGCATGTGTCTGAAATGAACGATGACCCGAGGCACTCTTCTACGCTTGTTAAAGTTTGTTGAAAGAGAGGAGAATGAACTTATGAAGCCCAGACGGTCTGCTAGCATCCATTCAACTGAATATATTCGGATAGACTTCACCTGTCGTCTGAGGGGCATAAAAGCCAGCCCCGCAGAAGAGAAATTCGACTAACTGCTCCTAGAGTGTGGAAGCATAGACTAGACGTTCAGTTCAATCGCGGCTTTCTGGACTCCGTGCCTCGAAGGTAGCAAGCAGTGATCGACACAGAAAGTATGTGTACGAACTTCGGATGGCAATAGATTTTTGTGAAAAGGCATTTTTAAAATCGGTAGCTTATTTTTTAATAAGAACCCATATTATCGCCGATGCCTTCACACAATAAATTTGCTTTGTAAGCAAATTATGGTTTAATATTTTTATAAATGTTGGTTTCTATTGTGCAGAAAAGTCCGATATTGTCTTCCTATAAAGCTCATGTGCAAGTATTAGTGCGATGAAAAAAAGTTAAGCTCGAAAAACAGAAATATCTTATCTTTTTGTTCACTAATGTATATTCTCAAATCGCACGAAAAACTTGGTGTGCTGGCTTGTACATTAAACCATTACTTTCGATCATTACTTTTGATAAACGAATGAGTATAAACATCCGTTCACGCGAAACAGCATCCGAAAAACTGTGTCCCTGCACTGAATGCTGTAGCGTACGCGAAGCGCGAAGCTTCCGCACAAATTGCTACTCTATGAATTAAAACGTGAAGGTAGTGTTTGGAGTAAAATGTAAAAGAGAAAAAGTAAAACTAATCAGCGGCTACTACTATTCATTATGGGTCGCACGTGGCGGCATTTGGGGCGCTGGCTAAAGAGGGAAGCCGTAAATATGTTGTCACTACTTCAGACTGCAGTTAACTTAATCAATGGTATAGTTGGAAATTCAGTGGAAGCGGAACCTTCGTTCATTTCAAGGGCACGTAACACGAGTGTTATCGCCCGATTGATTATCTTTCAGTGCCAAGCACAGTGGGTCGATTTTCCACCTTACTGTTGCATCGGTCCTACGTTTTTTATTAGTCCTTTCGATATACTGCGTATTGTTTGGGCAGGCACATTTTCTAACGATGCGTCGCTATTTTCTTGCATTGACCAAGCAGTAAGCCGATCATTACAATAGATGATGTGCACCTGTCTCTAACGGAGATTATTTTTCTCGTAAGAGAAGAAAAAGCACCTAATCTCTACTACATGATCGTATATTGGCCAAATCATTCCCCAGCTCCCAATAGACTATGAGTAGAACTGCCCTCATATTCACCTAAAAGACAAATGTTTCTAACGCCGAAGACATGTGAGCGTCTCCTTTGATAAAAGGGTGATAACAAAGAAGATCAAGGACTTCCTGAGGTTCGCGCTCACCTACTGCTTTCGGAACATGCAGGAAAAGTTACATAACTGTTCTGGCTGCGAAGAGAACAACCGCAGATACAGGATAAATTTTCGCGCGTGACATATATTATCCCGGCTGCATTTGTGTTTCCCTGTCCGGTCTCCAAGCATCCATTTTCCTGGTATCTGTTTCCACATTGTACACGCATTTTTGACAGGAAGTCTGTCCGCGGAGGTGCACCTGAGCAAAGGCCAGTCAACCACTTCTCCGGACTTGTGCTTTGCCCAGGTACACCTAGTGTGCGCGTGTATCCAACATCCCTTAGCTAGCGCTGTAATACGTGAGTTTCAGCATTAACTCATTTCAAGCAGGAGGCTATGGTAATCCAGGCGTAGCACGTACTGTCCAGCAAGCTTTTTGGCTTCTGCACATCCAGTATCGAAACTCTTACGAGATATAAACATTACGTTGACGCGCCATCTCCATTGTCAAAGGGGTGCAGGCACAAAATTTCGAATTGCAAACTAATGATATGATTTGTTCCATGTGCGTAAGGAAGTCAGCAAGTTTCAGTCGCAGGCGTTGAGTGGAACATAATTTCATGATTTTGAATTTTCCCCAGGAGCCGCTCGGCATTTCCACCCACATCGCCAGACGTCAAGGTAGACTTGCCCCAATTATTGCAACGTCACTGAACCCAGTGGTTGTTCAGAGTAAAAACCAGTGCTTGGCGGCGACGCCGACGTCATCAGTATTGTGGTAGTCATGGTTGGCCAGTCAACCATGACGTCAAGATGCATTTCAGCGCTGGCCCCGATTAAGACCAAAACTGCCACTACGGAATCGTTTTTAATGATTTATTAACGCTGTGCACTCCTGTTTTGAGCTTATTTTCATAATTACTAGGCCCGTAGACCTCTTTCAGGGCAAAAAAAAAACACCCAAAAACTTCGTGCCTGTATTCTTTAAACATTTGCTTATCCCCTGCGGAAGTTGCAAGCCGCAATGCCAGTTGTTTCAAACAAGCCGACTTGGCTTTGCTGCCAAAGGTCGTTGAACACTGGGCATCGCACGGCGCTGCTTTCTCTCAACTATTGTGCTGGGAGGAGAGCGGGGAAGGGGCCGCAGGCTGCCGCCACGACAGAGCGAGCGAGAGTGCGCGGTTGTTTTTCTGAGTTGCGCAACGTTCCGCCCCGGCGCCTCCACCCGGTAGAAGCTGCGCGTTGTACGGACGGCCCGTTTCTCTTCCGCTCTTCCGCTTCCCGCAGCCGAAACGGGCCGGATTCTCGGAAGCAGTCCATCCGTGTTTTAAGAGAGGGAACCTCGACGCAAGCTGGGCCCGTCTCTGCAACTGTTAGCGCCCGGCCCTCGTCCACAGTCGGCAACTTCCAGTCACCCATGAAGCCCAGGGATTTCGAACGCTCTCCTCTCACTCGCTAGTGCGCAGCCTTGAAGAGCATGTGCACGCTGCTTTCTTGAACCTTAGCGAAACGCTATTCACAGTACAAAAAAGGGGAGGGGGGTGCAAAGGTGGGGGGGAGCTTCCCGGGCGGGCGCGAAAGAGACGCCACAAATCACTGCTAAAACTATTTTACAGCTGGATTATTGTGTCACTTGTATCTTTCTCGTGCTTTACAGCCTTTTTCCCCTCAGGTTCCGGTGGAAGGAGGGGAAGACAGGGGCAGAAGGAAAGCGCCCGGGTGGCTTGAGCTCCCTCGGAGTACGAGTCTGAAATCTGGAAGCCGACCGCCGTCGGTAGACTCGGTACTCGAGTTCTTTTTTTTAACGCAGCATAACGCGCCGGATACGGCGAAAAGTCAAACGCTCTAGCAATCACTTAGGCTTTTACAGTCAAAGGAGGGTGAAGGCGGGTGTCCTTGTTCGACGAGCTGACCGCTACGCCGATTGAAAGCTGGGAGACAAGAAAGAGGCGGAAAAATGCGAGAGCAAAGCGAGCGGAGTGAGGGGGGGGCGACAGCTCCAAAGCCCGAGCAGTCGTAATGAAAGGGCCGAAGAAAGCTCCCTCGGAGAGCCCTTTGCCGCGGGAAGGGTCGGCATGGAGTAACTTCCTGTTGCGCAAGCTACAAAAGCCGCGCGGTCATTTATATTGTTGCCCGCGCCACACACCACAACGCGTCCACCACGGAACCTCTTGCGAGAGAGCAAAAAGCGGGGAAGAGCCACAGCTCAAGCTTGGGAACGCTCGGAATACGCCCCCCCCCCCCCTCCCGCCCTCTCTCTCTCTCTCTTTGTAGCAGCCAAATGAAACGGGTGTCCGAAAGAGCAGGAAAAGGGAGTTGAGTGCGTGCCCTTTTCTGTTCTTGTTGTTTGAGAACAAAACTGGGCGGGGCACTTCTGCGACTTGTTTTCGAGCGAGGAGGCGTATTGGTTATCAGCAAACATGAAGGGCAACCTTTCTTTAGAAGGGTGTTGCGAGTCCTGTTGCAACACTTTCACCCAGACAAAGAGCGAATAAATGAACTGGCACCGACGGCCCAACTCAATCCCAACAGGAAATAGGGAAATGAGCAAAGGAACCAAATAATGAATGGCAAAAAGGGTTATTGATTTTCGAAGCGTTTGTGCTATAGCTGCCACAAAATTCATGTGGCGCTTCTTTTCTGTAACATTGTGCCCACGTGCACGTGATAAGGAGTTATGCATGATATTATAAGCGCTTGACGTTGCTTCTATGCAGCGGCAGGAATTCGGCTTTGAGAGCAAGCACTCCGATGTGTGTTGAGGCCTTTCCTCTAATTAAGAGGATCGTCTGATCTATCAACTGCCATGCATTTCTGGTGCAGAGTATTTTATTTGTTTTTTATCAAATAAGTGTTTTCATTTTATAGCGAAAGCTCTAGCGACAGAAGGGCTTTGTTTGTGGTAAGCGGTGTCATCCTTCGTGTTACCGAAACTTCTGCCTTCGTCTAAAGACAACTCTGCCCACATTGGCTTGAACCGAAAGGCGTATACCAACCGGAGGCTAAACACTATCGAAAGTGCGTCATCTGGGTCATCATTTTTTTTTCCCGGTGGTAATACTTTGGCGTACGGAAGCTAGCTGCGTCCTGCGCCTAATTCTCGCTTAGGAATGCGGATCGATGTTGGGCGCGAGCACCAGTTTTTTTCCTCCTCCTCCTCCTCCTCCTCCTCCTCCTCCTCCTCCTCCTCCTCTCTCTCTCTCTCTCTCCTGCCGTACCGCCCTGCGAGAGAGAAGGCAACCAGCGCGCCATCTGTCGTCATGGCAAAATCGAACACCCGAATACCGCAACCTGAATGAATCATCGTCTGGCACCACGGCCTGGACCCTTCGCTTTTCCCTATAAAGTCTCGCGGCGCTCTCCTCTTCGGCATTGCCTCACGCAAACACATCCAGGTTTGGAGTGAACTGAGGCGTGAATAACTTTTAATTATTTGGCGACGTCAGTTGCCTGACGTCGTGCACTCAAAATTCCTTGGAAATTTTTTCTTAACCATTTTTTTTTAGAAAATTAAACTAAAATAATGCAGCGCGGACGCGAAAGCACTGGTCCCATTTAAGTCGTTTAGCCACACATTTCATTAAGATTTCATGATCGAAGTAGCAGGAATTAATGTCGTGTTGACGCATCACGTAACGCGTATGATACCAACAGGGGCTCCGGAACCGAACGAAAGCTCACCTCACCAGGGCTTATGTCCAAGAAGTAAGTTCATCGCAGTATGGCAGTCGTCTTCCCAAGCATCGTGTCGCCTGCATGGGCACTCCTGTGCCACATTAGCTCTCCTCGAATTCTAAGAAATAGATGCCGGATTTCTGACCACATATTCGATTCCAACCCGCGTGCATCCACCATCCCCCCCCCCCCCCCCTTCTAACTCCTCTCGACATGACACAGGGAGTTGGCCACGATGTAGACATCTATTACTTATCTGTAACACGTCAACTAGAAAACACCGTCTTCGTAGACTCCCCCGCAGTCAGTTGTTGAATGAACGCACGGCACTCGTACAGCACCAATCATTTCCTCTCAGAAAGTACAGTACGCTTACGGCACTCTTGGGGCTTCGCGTCTCAGGACGGTGAAGGAAGTTTCGTCACCTTTCCTCCGGAGCTTCGGGTACTCGCTTGCAAGCTAATGCTGCACTCAGAATCTATTTTAGTCGAAAGAAGGCTCAAGGAATTGTAATTCCTTCGATTGGTTCTTTTTTCCTTATTAAGGCGGAAACTGTAGTGGTCGTTTGAAGTCGTAACGCCTAGCGCTTTAGAAAAAACACAAATTACAAAACATAAGGCAAGTAGACCGGACCGAAGCAAGTCTTTTTCTTCTTCGTTTTCACCTTCCACAGCATGAAAACCGATTACAGACATTAAATCAATGAGAGATCCCTTTAGTGCTTATACTCCAGTAACACGGCGAGATGAGCGAGTTGGTAAACACTAGAAGAAAAACAGCGCAGGAACAGGGACAAGCAAGACGAAGACGGGACAAGCGCTTGTCCCGTCTTCCCGTCTAGTGTTTACACGTCGTGCTGGTAATTGAACATGAGGCAGCTGTGACGTGCCAGAAGTAAAAGTGATGCAGTGGAAGAGTAAAACTGTACAAGCATGCTCATAATGTAAGGCAAAGCCCAACGCACCCTGCAATGCATACCCTTCGCGAAAATACTCTTTTAAGCGAAAAGTGAAGCTTCAGTACGCTACATAAAGTAGACGTCGCGTTAGCCGGAGAATGACCTTGAACGACCTTCAGCCCAACACCGTTAGCCGTGTATGACCATATGGGGTACAGTTATGGTGTAGAATCCTTGACCCCTGACCTTGAATCACGAACTTTAATTGACCTTTGACATCTGGCCTTCAGTTGACCTTCGACCTTTCACATTCGGTTGACCTTCGACGTTAGACCTTAAGAACATTCGACGAGGTGATATGAAGCCACGTGATGACATCCGATGAGGGTGTCGTAAGACCATATTGTAACGAAGCGTAACCAAGTGGTCATGTGGTTGTATATATAACGGCTGTCGAGAGAGTGTACCGCAGCTGCCATGGACGAGCCTCAGACGCTTAGCAAGAGTGCTTACTTTTCGCTGAATTCTAGGGTTAGCCAAGTTGAGCCAATGCCAATTTTTGGCCTAAAACTTGGCTCCATGTCCCTTCGAGTTAACTTTTGTCTTGCTAACGACGGTGTATGTGAAAGAACCTGGCAATTTGAAATTTCGTAAATCTACCCGCTTACCCATTTTTAATCTTGCAAGTATTAACACCACGGCGCCCTCAGCCTTGCTAATTCGCAATCCATCTCTTCTTGAAGAGGTTGGTTTATCAGGGCGTTGCTAGCAGAGCTTCCGCAGAAACGCGCCAGTGCCTCTGCAGCTGAAACCGCAATCAAGCCTTTCAGCATGCACGCGCGAAACATGGAAAACCGCGTCAACCCTCTCTCTCTCTCTGTTTCTCTCTTTCTGACTCTCCCGCTCGGGCTGAACAGGGTTTCTATTGTTTCTAGCGTAATCGAGGCGCACGGACCTAATCTTTACACTTTAAAAAGAACACACACTAAATCCACTGTCTCTTTTTCTGTATACATTCCTAACTGGACCACGTGAACTGTTTTTTTTTTACTTATTGCACCGAAAGCACATTTTATGATGTTTACAGCTGTAAATAACTGTCCGTTTTCTCGCTTCCTTTACACGCCTTCTTCTATATCTGCTTTACTCCCCTTGCACCCTCGTGCTGAAGCCTTGCTACGGAGCCAAAGTAGTACTAGCGAACATAAGCGGCTCCAGTTGCGCTTCGTGCAGTTCAAGCTTCCGTACACCAATAAAGCACGCGTAGACAACGTCAAGTGTAGTTGCGGATCAAAGTCGTATACAGTGCGCGAATGTGCCAATAATCGCTTGAACGACAGCCCTCGTCGACAGCACTATTCTGCCTAAGAGCATGAAATCGACAACTACCGATTACTGGTCACAGAAAAAGATCAAAATTGACAGGAATTAAAACATCTTGCACCGAGTTTGTGTTACTGCGCACGAGTGTTCCTGTAACACCAAAAACTGGAATTCTAAATTGGCGCAATAGGTGACGTGAAACAGGATGCTGCCTTTGGCGCTGAAGCTCATTATTGAACGTGCAACCTGAACACAGCGACCACACACATAGGCGCACGTAACTCAAGTGCATTTTGTTCTATGTATTTTTGACCAACCAGTGCGGTATTTCACTGCATTTACCGATGTGAACGCGGTTAACGTACAGAACGCTGCAAAAAAAAAGAAAAGCAACGCTGATTAGACATCTTGTTCGTGTTGCTGTATTATCAAGAAAAAATTGTGATGTGTCAGCCCACAAGATAATAGAGCCGTATTACATGCATGTTGAGGACATTCGCTAACGTAACGAGTGTGTTGTTTAACAATCCTTTCCGGTTATAAAAATAACCGGAAAGGGTTTTCTCACCCGTCTTTCATCACCTATATAGACTGTTGCAAGAGTGCAATTTCTATCTGTCCTAGACGTCGATGTTTCTAGCGCGCACTTGTTTACGCTCGGATTCATTGAACACCTTTGTTCTAAGACCCTTGAAATTGCAATTTTTGGGGGGGGAAGGGAGGGAGGGGGGGGGGATGGCGCAGTATCGGTCTCACATCTCGGCGGACACCTGAACCGCGCCGTAAGGGAAGGGATAAAGGATGCACCATGAGAAGAAAGGAAGAAAGAGGTGCCGTAGGGGAGGTCTCCGGAATAATTTCGACCACCTGAGGATCTTTAGCGTGCACTGACATCGCACAGCGCACGGGCGCCTTTGCGTTTCGCCTCCATCGAAACGCGGCCGCCGCGGTCGGGTTCGAACCCGGGTACTCTGGATCAGTAGCCGAGCGCTCTAACCACTCAGCCACCGCGGCGGGTGGCTAAGACCCTTGTATCCGCAAAATTCACTGCGTGTAAAATTGCTGATCGGCTGAGCGTTGCGAAGAGGAGGAAGAGGTCATAAAATACGGAAAGGTGCATGAATTCCTTCTGTAGTCTTGTCAATCAATCATGGGCATGATCGCATTTTTTTACGCGCAAGGAATGACAAGCATAAAAGTCAGAAGAGCTACTGTGGGGGCTAGTTGGTATTTCATCGTAAGGGTTTGGAAAGCGCTAACTGGGACGGACAGGACACACTTAAAAACACACGACTAAGCGCTACTAGCAACTGTTCCAAAAAATAAACTGTTGTTAGTAGCCCTTCGTCGTGTGTGTTTGTGTATGTCCTTTCCGTCCCAGTTACGCTTTCCAAACCCTTACGAAGTTTAAAAGATGGCTTTTTTTCACGTCAACATTTCATCCACATAGAATGTATTTTTTCGCTATCGAGAAAATGCGTTTCTTAAAAATCCATTTTCGGTCTTGACACAGAAACCGACAACTGGTTCACGCTACTTGGCTCTAGCCTGACTGGTTTCTGCGATTAAAAGCAACGCGGGCTACGGCCCACCATGAAACGCAGTTACGTTCAAGCAACATTGCAGTTCCGGCAAAGCGCGCTTTTCTAACCTTACATAGCTTCAATAGCAGTTTCTGCAATAGGCTTTTTTCAAATGATATTGTTCTAAAATGCTGTTGATTCAGTTTCCATGGACCGCCTGCTTGTTTCACAAAAGGAGCTGATCTAACTTTAGCGCGACACTCTGCCGAATCAACAACACAACGGACACGCAAGTTGCATGTACGAAAACGCGCAGCCACTGGCCCTGGCTTTCGTGCAACATGGGCACATTCTCAAAAAAAAAACAAAAACACGAGTGGCAAAATGGGCTAGCACCGAAAATTAGACGCAAGCAAACGTCAAAAACAACTTAATGTGTGCATCCCAACTAGAAACGTGTCGCCTATGTAGATACATATATGGCTTATTTTTACATAAAGGCAATGGAAGCATTGATAAATCTAAAGAATTCGATCGTTATAAGCGATATAATGTTATATCCGGCATCGGTATAGGTGGATCACATTCTGTTTGCAATCTTTGGCGCTGCTGATATTTACTTCTTGTTCAGACCTCTTCTCTCGTTGTGGAGCGTTCCTGGCAAGCATCGATTTCCCTCACCGAGCGAATACTGCCGCTTGCGCGGCAGCATCTCAACTCCAAACAATTTCCACTGGGTCACAATATTTACGCTCCTGATTGCTAATCAGGACGCGCAGATCATCAAATTTCGCCAGTGTACGCCAGCATTGACGGCTGCAAATCGAGCGTCACAGCATTCACGCATGACAGCCCTCACGCGCTTGCCACCTCCCTCCTACGAAACAGCATGCAGTCGCAACCACGGTGGCATAAAATGTTGAATTTTCACCCCTGCGTGCGCTGAACAGGAAGCATGCGAGAAGACTAAATAATAATCGGGAGAGGCATGCAACGATACCCGCTGATGTGCGACACGTGCAAGCTTGTGTGGCAGGGACCCTCCGGCTAAGCCCTCCATCATGAGTGTTTTCTTTCTTTTTTTGTAGTTCTTCACCCCTCCGGTCTCCTTATCAGGGCGTGGGCGCACCATTTCGCGTAAAAGCGTCGCGGCTGTCCGACACCCGGCGGTGTGAACGTGCCGCGAAAACGCGATAAGAGAAACTTAGAACCGGCGCAGAGTGTTGCGGGGCTGGATACGTCACGCAAGCGAGCTGGGTCTTGGAGGTCTTGTTCGGCTTGGCTTATCTTCCGACCCAGAGAGACATTCATGGCACACGTATGGCGCTGCTTGTACATATCACCGATTAAACATATTCTGAGAACCATGCAGGCCTGTTAATAAATCAAACTTTGTGAGGCGCTCAGAGCGAGTCTTAAAGATTTTCGTAACACGTGCGACTGCACGTGCTACTGCTAGTGATCCCTTACTGAGACCCAGCTGAGACCGAAGACTAATGGGCCCATTTAGTGTCGAAGCAAGTTAGTTGTTGTGAACCAAAAGCTTTTTAACTGACGCGTTACCGGGACACGTAAGAAATACGTCGCCTCCAGCAAACTTTCAACCCCCAACTTTACGTAATAGCAAGTCGTCGAGATCTCGAAGACTGACCAAATTTTTATTTTAGAAGCCTGTGTTGCGTTGCGGCTTTGCGCAAATCACCGTTTCTTCGCGTTTCTATAACACTATACGAGTTTATTTACAGGGGTGAGTCGACCTGAGCCCGGTGCGCTAGCGCAAAGATGGCGAGCCTCTTGTTGTTGTTGTTGTTGTTGTTGTTGTTGTTGTTGTTGTTGTTGTTGTTGTTGTTGTTGTTGTTGTTGTTGTTGTTGTTGTTGTTGTTGTTGTTGTTGTTGTTGTTGTTGTTGTTGTTGTTGTTGTTGTTTCCCTCACATCTTCTTCCACGTCTCATAACCTCTTCGTCGTCTCTTCAGCACCGCGTGACACATGACACATGAATCTACACCAACTCGCCCAGTTTTCTGTTCTTCCTGACCGGCTGAACTTCTCGTAAGCAGCAATATATCGTGAACGCTTCCTTCTGGCCATGAATTAGGTATCTTCACCATGTGCTTTGTAACCTTCACCGTAAACTGGGCAAATGCTTTTTTTTTATTAAGTCGGGTACACTACAAAGCATCCTCACAACGAATCCCCGAAGTTTCGTTTGGAGAAGAGGCTGAAGGCGGAAAATGGCGTGTTTCGTTTGTACAGTCAAAATGAGAAAGGCGAAGTAGGGTCTAATCACGGACCAAGGTCAACGCGCATGCGCTGGCTGATATTTCTTCGCCAGGAGGCGCTTAACTCCAGCATCGGTCTTTATGGGGACGCCAAATGCGCAAGGAGTTGGCAATATCAACGCACACTTAGCTCGCGACACTTTGTGTCGTCCTTCGAACAGAGCCCTTTAAACACGTTTGACTCGGCTCAAAGAAAACACACGCAAGAGAAAAAAACTGGAAAGAATGGAAGAAACGCGCGGAACAAAACAGACGTTCGGACCAACGCCTTTCAAGCGCACAGCTCGGCTCGTAGCCCGTTTTCTCAAAATTTCGAGCTTTGGAGACGAAGCAGAAAGAAACATCACGATTCCCGCGAAGGTCTTTCTCTTTCGCACTGTTTAGTTTCATTTTCTTTTCTTCTGTTCCCTTTTCAGCTCCTTCGCAGACGCCTGTCGCTCAACGGTCGCATCAGCAAAGGTGGGAGGGTGGGGGGGGGGGGGTCTGAGGAGGAAGGGGGGGGGGGGGGGAGTAGGACTACATGTCTCCAGCACTCGCAGTGACTTCCGCGAACCCGTTTCCATCACCGATGTAGTCACGCCGACGACGACAACCGCACGGCCTCCTCACCCACAAACAAGCCACAAGGCCTCCTCTTCCTCGCCCTCTGAGACTTTCCCACCGCACAACCTACCCTCCCCTCAAACTCCGCGAATGAAGGCAGGCGCGCTTGCTCACGCCTTCTAGCTCAGATCGCTCAGTACGTGCTGTTCTGGAAACACGCCCCGAACCACGGATCGCCCGCTCGGTTACATAGCCGCAAGGGTAGGGGGGAAGTGAAAAGTGTGGAACGGGGGGGGGGGGGGGGGGGGGTTAGTTGCGGCATGATTTACGCACGCTATTTACTTTCAACAAAGACGTTTCGGAGTAAGCGCTTAGCAACCACAGAACTGTCAGGAGCGTGAGCGCGCTTCGAGGTGCCTGAGGACACAAATCGCGAGCGACACCAACCTCTCTACACAAAGCACTAACGTTGACAACGCTGGAAGAACGAACGAAGGAAAGGGAGACTTCGCTATAAGTTGTCTGGCATAACAAAACCGCTGCGAAAACACCAGCAGAATACGCTTTTTCTTTGTTATTTTCCCCTCTTAACTTGTTAAAGGAGTATAGACACCAAATTTTTGCTTGCGTTTTTTTTTTGTTCTTTCAACTGATGCATTACCCCATTTTACGAGGAGCGGGCAGGAGAGGGAGAAATGCTCTCAAACACGTGCGCTGCGCAACACCCCACTGTTGCCATCCTCCCCTGGACTGTTAATCCGGCGCGTGGAGCAACGCCCGGCTCCTTAGCCACCGGTCAAATGCGTGCTTGCGTATACATATAACAAAAGCTGCAATGTTGTATGCAATGCCAGTGTCCTCTAGACATTAATGCTTTATTACGGCCTGCGGCAATAGTCAACAAGTATAGAAGAAAAAAAAAACGCCGCCAGTATGCACGCGCACCATGTTATGCCGAGGTCTCAGTGCTTCTGCGATGTCAATTTCTTCAGTACTTTCCCGCCGGACCCGAGTTACATCGGCAGTGGTTGTTCTGGTGAACAGAAAACACTTGCGCCAAAAACAAGCTTATGCATATGTTCAGCACACTTTGTGAGTAAAATGCAGACAGAATGAAACCCATTGTCTATGCTTAATCTCGGGCGCGAAACGAAGCACAGCGCCTAGCCTACCAACTACTCTATACATAATTTTAGGAGACTTGACTTTTGGATGGTTAGGTCAAGGCTGATTGAATTTAATAGCCCACGATGTAGAGGCTGCCCCAATTTGGCCACAACTTCGTTTCGCCACCCCACGTGTCCACGAACACGCCGCTAATACGAAAATACTAATCGGATCTGCAGAGCATGGCATGAATTGAAGCAGTGACACGAACTATTTACCCAACCGCAAAGTGAGCAAAAATGCAGCGACGGCAACGAAGGAAGGACACACGGCATGTACGGGACAGTAAAAATTGGGTACGACATAAGTAGAAGCGAAAGAGGTGTCGGAGATGCCAACGCGGATGCACACAGCACAACACTCAAGGGGGCCACTCGCAAGGTCGCCGAGATCGATGACAGAGTGCGGGAGTGAGGCGCGCGCGTGAACGGCACTGCAGGGACCACCCTGGTGGTGAACAGGGCAGCGGCCATGGAACACTGTCCCAGTCCTGCAGGGTGCAGATGGTGACGCTGGCATAGGCAACGAAACCAGGTAAACGTAGGCAGGCCACATGAGTGTGTAGCTCTTGTAAAGCGCGGACATGGAAATCAAAGTTCCCCCCAAGGATCCGCAAGTTCCGCAAGATCACCATGACGAGGACGCTAATGGCTGGCATTCCACTGAAGGATTCGAGGACCACCTTGTCGCCTCTTATCCATGCTGGTTTGAAGGAGGCATCTGTGCTGCAAGGGCCGCTTCGCAGAGGAGCCGCTCAGGCAATTCTTGCGGAAGATGAACCACAAGGGGTCGGACGGCGACCATTAATGCTGCGCTGAGAGCAAGGTTGCGCGGTGTGTTCCGGCTTGTGTTAGACTAGGTGTAGTGGATCATTTGGTTGCTCGAATGAGCCGATCCGCTTTTTGTCGTTGTAGAGTGAGGGCTAGCAAGAGCTGTAGAGACAGCTGCCTGGGAGGTGGGGCTACTGGGGGAGGGGGGGGGGGGGCATTTTGCTACAGCACCAGGGTGGATGGTCGAGTGGATGCTGGCACTACCCCAGGGGAGGAGGTTTCATGGCGGGAAGCAGTACTATAAAAAAAGAAGACAGTTCGTTGGCGCTGTTAGCAGTGAGGATTTTCCTGCACTGAGCCACATCTTCGGTGCTCCTGAGAGCAGTAAAAATTTTGATTTCTTTCTGGTAAAACAGGGCAGGAGGGTCTGTAGCAGGGTGAGGACCACTGTAGTAATAGGAACGGCAGGACTTGGACAGCTGCATGCGGCTGCACTTGAAGTATGGAGGATGGTTTTCGCACGAGGTAGGCACGTGGTTATAGCCCGCGAAACGGTTGCGGACGGTCTGGATGCCGCACTGCCGAGAGGTAGACAGCTACTGGAGGAGAGATCTACGATGAACATTCGCCCAGCTCTGCGAAGACTGAAGATATCAACCTCGGTTTCCAGGGGTTGGGCTACTGCAGATGTTTCTATATGATGGCGTCGACGCCGTGCGGTGCCCCAAGGGAGCCAGAGTGTTTCCCTTGTTTCGAAAGCGATAACCGGTACGTTGCGCAGTGTCTGGAGCGAGAGATGTTTGACAGAGGCGTTGCCAGACGTCTGCCGCTGTGATGTTCCGGCTGAGGCTGACACGGACTTCTGCAACACGTGGTTGTGCTAACAAGAATGCTTACATGCCTTCTTTCACATGGGACCTGAGGACCATTTGGCTTAAAGAGTACTGTAGTTCTTCTTTTTGTGGATAGCTTGAGAGGACAAGCTTAGCTGCACGCTTGAACCCAGGTGCCTTGCTAGGTGTCAGACGGGTGAGTGGCTTTATTGGATGCAGGCGGGAGGCTCTCTCTCAGTAGCGCGAAGTTAGAGTCCGTGAGCTCCAATCGTCTCTGGTCGTCAGGAAAGACGTGGTGTTCCTGCGCGGCCTGAAAATTCTTACTTGGAGACCCAGACGGTGGGAAGGGAGATGTAGGAGTGGAAGGAGATTTTGCGGCCGCCTGCTGTTGGCAGGAGAGGGCTTTATGGGCGGTCGCCTCAGCAGAAGAGCTGGGGGGACTTGCCTCTTCTCAAGCAGTGTGAGGCTGAGATTCATTGGAGGTAGGCGGGATGACTTCAGTAGAGGATTGCTAAGGTTTGTGGACAGCTGGCTGCTGTGTGTCTCCAACGCTTTTGGACGAGCTCTTCTTAACCTTTCTCTTTTGCCCCTTATTTAATGAGAGGGCAGAGAGAGGACAAGGGGTGCGCCGGAAGTCTGCCGCTTTGCGCATTGCCGAGTGACAACAAGGGAAGGGTGGGGTAGGAGGGGCTCTTCATCCGAGCTAAAAGAGGTATCAGGCTGTGTGGACGATGGAGGCGGTGGTTGGCCTATGGTGCACGTGGCCTTCAGAAGACGCTGTGTCGGGGGTGACGAAGAAACATTTGCACATCACATCCCGCACTGGCACTATACGCTGGATCTCACAACGGAGACGTGTGAATGAGCGCCGATGGACTTGGGCAGTGCAGGGAGGGCTCATATTGATAGCAGATGAAGACGATTCCATGGTTGTGATGACGCACTAACACGCACACGCACTATCGTACAGCACTGCACGAGTGATAGGCCAGACGAGGAGGCGCGGGAGAGAGAGAGCGCTTTCACGAGGAATTTAAGGGAAGGAAGGTGATACATGCGCTCAACACTCGCTCAACACCACATTCACAAAATGAACCCGGCACACGCGAGACACGAGGGAGGGAAATGGGACACGCACGAAAAACTACCGCTCAACGCCGCAGCGTGAAACGAAACCGCGCACTGCACTGGACGGACAAGGGACCAAATCCCATCACTGCTAAGCGCAGGTCCGGCGCGAAAAAAAAAATTCTGCTTGGTAAGTCCGTGGAATTTTGTTGTTATGACTGGTGGTTGTGAGCCTCAAAGCTGTGGGGCAAAGTACAAAGGAAGGTGAAATTTTATTGCTCACCACCTAATGAATCACCCCAGGTAAGCAAACGGTAGTCCAGAAAGGTTAATCCCTACGGAGAATATGGGCAGCCAGCCCAGAGTGCTTAGTCCAGGAGATGGTTGAGTACTCCTACACAAACACATCTCACACGAAACCAACCCACGGGCTGCATTTTGTAAGCTCTTGATGGCTTCGGCGGTAGGCGGCGTTCGGGCAAAATAAACACGGCGGCACCCACCTTTCGAAACTGAAATCAAGTGTACGAATTAGTATTTTTCGACGACCGCCAAACATACTAGAACTGAATGTCTTCATCATGCTGTTTCCGTTTCAACAGCTAAGCGATGACTTTGACGTCGAAGGTCCGTATACGTCATGTGGAGCATGAAAAAAGTAACAACATAATTGCTGATACATAGTTTAATTCGCTATAACGCTTAAGCCAGCCTGCTTCAAGAGCTGGAACGACAACAAACGCCGCATCAGCTATTGTATTGCATTTTTTTTCATGACTGACTTGACTTAAATTCTTACACCTCGCAGCCAGTTTGGTTGATTGGTTGATGAAACCGAAACAGCATAACAAAAGAAATTCACTTCTAAATTATTTAGCTGTCATAGGCGAATACCACTTGATGTTCCATGTGTTAAAATGTCCTTCACATCATTACAGAGAAGTAAACATATGATTAGAATGACGTGTCTATACATCACTTTAGCTATGTTTTCCTAGTTTTAAATGTACAGATGCGCTTGCCCGGAATGAGCAATCATAGAGTAGCGGTTCTGCCCACTTTTTGCCGACAGCTGGCCGCAAGACAACACTCTTCTCGGAGTCTTTGCTGGCAGCGTTTTTATTCTTTGAGGCTCCAGCATGCGGCTAAGCTCAAAATTGGAGGGGACACCCACCTTAACGGTATGACGCGATAGCGTTAATGAGCGAATGCCCATATACGCGGAATTGGTCAGTCTCAACTTTACATTAATAGGTCCCAGGGAGTATTCATACAACTCCTTCCACAGAGGTGCAGCGGTTAAGGTATGCGCCACTGCCCTGCGAGGGCAGGTGCTGCCCCCTGTGGGGCTTGTAAGACCCAGGTTGCCCTTCCCGAGCAACCTCTCACGACCAATCCTTGATTTAACTGCCAACCTCCGCGGTGGTCAGTTTGCTCATTATCCAGTGGGCAGTTTGGTATGATGCCACAAGGTCACGTGACCTAGGTGGTCCATCTAGGTTGCTTCTCCGCGAGGTGGCCACCTGGGTCACCCTACGCCACCCTATTTTTCGCTCACAACGCCAACGAGAACACCGACAACACCGGATTTTCTGCACAACGGGATCCATAATGCTGTCACGTTAATATCGACACCCGATGCCGTACCTTGGAGTGCTGGTGGTGAGAGCAAGCGCATCTCGGCTGACTGAAACATAGCCAAAAAAAAAAGTCAGGCCTGACTTACCCGCAGGTTTGTATAATCAATGAGGGGCGCTCCTACAGGCTGCGCTGTTCCTAGTGCGGAACTACGGTGAGGTTTTTAATGACATAATTAGTGGTGGTCTTGTTAAGAAAACTGCTCGAACTTTGCAGAGTGAGGCAGGCTTACAGAAGGACCGATCTCAACTTGCCGAAATAATTATATACTGTATAGGGTTCGCGCCGACTGGTTACAGTGCCCGGACCATAACGCCGATATCGACTGTATGCTTGTTCGGGCTTCTGTTGAAGGCGCACCACATTTCTCTGATTCGATGATAGTCCACCCTACTGTGGCCCGGCGCACAACGTTCCTCTAACGCCACAATCGAAGCCAAATGATCAGTTCAGCCCACGCTGGATATAAAGAGCCTAAGTGTTGCGACGCTTTGGATAGCGCTCACAGCGCTTCCAGCTCTCTGAAGATGAGACACAGGGAGGAAACTTGCTCACTATTTTAGCCTAAACTTGTCTTCTGCACACTGAGTGTCACCTCTAGCTCACTGCCCTTAACAGTGCTTTTAGCACTCCGAACCTTGCAACACAGTGACAGAACTTCTGTCGTTCAACTTCTAGAAGGCATAGTCTTGTCAGTAGTCAGGGAACACACGTTCACACCTCCAGCTCGCAGGTGACACCTCTTCTCGCCCAAAATTTGGTACAGCTAAACTTCTTCCCGCTCTAACAGAAGCGCCTCGTTGTTTTGCAGACTTGCCAAAAGCAAAAGCAGTAGAGACCGGGGACTTGAGTCGCATTCACAGAAAGGTCCCATCTTCACTCACGTAAAAGCCTCCAAAAATTCAGAAGCTCACACCAAGCTAGGGATATTTGCACGAAGGTCGGCCTGTAAGCGCGAGCGTGATCCGCGCTAATGGACTTTTGCAGACGGGCAGCAGAAACCAAGGGAAGTTTCCGCGTTCCTCGTTTCCGCCATCAAAGCGCTACGGTCTTTGATGACACGAAGACACCCCCGTATATGAGTGCTTCCTCTGCGCAGCGCAAGTGTTGAGACACCGTCTTTTGAAAAAAATCTGGCCAGAAATGATTTTCAACGGTGCTGCTCTGAATGGAGTGATGGCAGTAAACCGCCTTTCGTGTCCTGTGCTGCGACGTTTTCAACTGAGCGTACCTCAAGGCACAGTTTCAAGGATATAAGGGGGCACGCATGCTGCGAAAATATAGCACCATAGAGAGCATACACGAAAATAATGAACGGCCACGCAGCCAAAAGACATTACTTTCGACGCAAAGCATTCAGAAAAGTAAGTATTCTTAACTGAAAGCTTGAGCTTGCGCTCAACTCTGGTCGTAGCACACCGAAAATTTACGGCTTATTTCAGCTCCGAAAGTAAGCGTAAGTGTGAAGTGCTGCAATAGGCTCAGTGATGAAAACACGCCGTGTAAGAAATACCGTATGACGAACCTAGGCACCTGCTGTACACGGGTATACGAGTTAATCACAGTGATATCACATTTATATAGCCACTTTGTCTTCCTCTTTGTCTTCCCTTGGAGATTCCTAACCCCACTTTGCTTTCTAATCTCTGCCGCCCTCTTCCTGTCTATCAACGCCATCCTTTCATTTTCCGTTCCATAGCTCGCTGCAGGCGCTGTCTGGAATGTAATTTCAAGCTTTTTCGTTAGCTTCCACATTTCAGCCCCACGTGTGAGACAGAAAGTAAATGTTATATTTTTTTTTTATGAGGGATACCGGCAAGCTGCTGTTCATGCTTTCCTATATGAATCTTGAGGAGAAATTTCCGTAGCCAGATAACAGCGACGCACAGGCCACATGATATGCAAGGCGCATGATCCGTATCGGCAAGACGAAATTTGCGCGATGCGGTGGCCCTAGTTTTTGCTAACACCTCTACTATAAATTCGTACAATTACATAGCTCGCCGAGTAATCGAGAACTTAAAGGAAGGAACTTTGTTTAAAACGCTTTTCTTTCATTTTCTTATTTGACAACAATTCTGTAAGCTGCGCTGTTTGGAATACCTGCGATATAAAACCCGCCGACAAGGACGATTTTAAGCCCGAGGCTAATACGACAACATTTTTGCGGTCATAATTTCACTTAATTAATATCGGCGGAAATCTCGTAACCGTAGGTTTCGATCGGGCCTATATTTCATAAATGTAGCGCAGCAATACTTGCGCATGGAAACAATACTCCTAAATGGTAACTCGAAAGAAAAAAAAATTAATGTTTGGGGGTAGCGGAATCTTTGTCCAAGCTTTTAATTTTTATAAGAGATTGCTGGAAAGTCCAGAATTTGAGTTTCTGGAACTTCGTTTCTCTGAACACTGCGTGGATGTTGCAACAACATACACTGTCCGTAACTACAGCAGTTTCAGATCTTAATCCTCAAAATTAATATCGCATATACTATAATGGTTGCATTGTATATAAAAATATTGTAAAAGTGTCCTCTACAAAATCGCGCGGCGCGTAGTATGAGTTGCTCTCGGTAGCTTTCGGTATTATTTCATTCCAATTCCAATTACTATTGTGAATACAAGAACGAAATTTATTAAGTGGTGGGATTTCTCATAACCTTTATTACACATTAGATGTAACTAAAATTTGTTGCCGATAACTTAAGGACGGTTGTATTTTTTTTTTTCAAATGCAACAAAATTCCAAAGAAACCAGTGCTGCCGCTGCTTAACCATAGCATTAGTATTAGTAGTTAACCATAGTATCCCAAACTTGCTCTTCAGGTGTTTAAATTCTGGAGCGCGACAATGCTGAACTAGAAATGGGCTATGGTCAGAAGTTCTTGCTGCATTTTCTTCCATGCGGTTTCATACCAACTACCTAGTGTTGGCTTGGAAGTACTGAAACACGTTTATCTTAGGGTGGTGGTCATGTGTGATTGAAAACAGACAGGGCAGTTGCAGAAACAAGCAGTTACCAGCGCAAGGGGTTTCCCGCAAGCCGAATTTTAACTGAACTTCTCTAAGCAACTGATGCTGCCACTCAGAGAGAATTTTTGAACGCTTTATAGAAATTGGTCTAGAGACCTGCTCAACGTGTTACGGCTGCATCGTCTTGAAACAAGCCCAGAAAATCTGGAAAGACACTTCTAGTTTGCACCGCTGCCACCACGTTCCGTGTGGCGCTGAACACTCAAAATTACCGCGGGCATTTCGAATGTTCGCCCCATCCCATCTGTTTTCTATGGCCCTCGCAAATAGTCTATGTGAGGACAAGAAGCCTTTTACAGGTCAGATTTAGCAGCTATGAGGAAGAGTCGGCCTTGATAATCACAAAGTTCGCTCAGAATCTCTCGGGGCTCAGATTGTTTCAAGATTACAAGTTTAAAATACCCCTTTAATTACGTTATTCGCTACTCACGACGAACAGACGGCGCTAGTTGCGGATGTCCAGAAAAGTGCGCTTGAAAAGCATAAATGATATGTGCATAACCTTTTCAAGCGCCGCTCGCCTGAAAACAATAATTTTGCCGCCTAAACAGTCCATGCAGGCTTCATGAAAACCAATAAACAAAATTGAAACGAAAAATAACAGTGGTCATTTTTTTTACACGTACTTACATTTTTCTGTGCCAAGAGTCACACGGGGGAACTTTGTCATGAAACACTTCAATTTTCAAGTGAACACACAGAATCAGGGCCTCCCATAACTTTTTTTTTTCCAAAGATGCATGTAAAGCTATAAGCATGGGGAAAAAATTGAGACAAAATCTGTCCACAGGAGAATGCCGAAGCATGCACTACAAAGCTCATTGTTTTGAGAAGTATTATATACTCTGTTTGCTACAGAACATAGCGGAGCACCCTTATTGTCATATGAGATGTCGTAAGTTATCCTGAAAGAAAAAAATCACTGCTAGGTGCAGCACATTCTCAGAAAAAGCTGCGAGTTCGCCAGGTACTCATGGTGCCTGAAAAGGGTTAAAGGCTGAAGCTCCGTTACGTAAAAATGAAAAGGCATAAAAAAAAGGGGTTCTATGGGCAAGACGATGTAAGCAACACAAGTGTGCTTTTTTTTTCGTCATGGTTTCTCGCCAACTTTCCCAGCTCGCTCTTCCTGTTAGCCGAAGATCCTTTGGTGCAATTAGGCACGCGTGCGTGTAAACTGTGGTTACCTTCGGCTCTTAACACTACCCTCATTCCCCACGAGCTTGCGCATTTCGCGGCCGGGAATCGAGCCTGCTATGTAGATGACAGCGTCGGTCTCAGCACCAGGCCTTGTAAGGAGAGCCTTTGAATAGACGAGTGTCCGAGCATTCGTCTCCTACATCGCAACTTCATCTACTTCTGGGCCTCGTTTCCTCCAGAGGTCTGTGTTACCGTATACATATAGCGCACAACATACGAACAGCTGTAGAAGCCTTTACCCGAGACGACGCTTTATGACTTCTTTCTTCTACAGCGAGAGCTGTTAGCGCCTCAGTTCCCGAGACCATGGTCTCGTCGAAACCCGCAAAGCGGATTTTAAGAGAGAGAGGCAGAGAATGGAAGAGGAGGAGAGAGGAAGAGCTTCGTTGGGCGCCCGGCGGCCTCTCGTGCTTTCCCCTCGCACAGAGGCGCGTGGCTCGTGCCAGCGCGCGATGGCATGCCGTGGGCAAGCCGGCAATGATAGACTGTAGTGCTGCACTAGCTTTTGCAAGGTGGTACGAAGTGATGGTCCCGAAGCGCGTGCTGGCGAAGCTGTGACAAGGCGGCTTCAGTGTCAATGGTACCGCGCAAGCCGAAGTAAAGAGGCGTCAGAACTCAGCGAAAACAAGCAGTTTTCTAACTTTGGTTTCAGTTCCTCTGCGTGCGACCATCCGCAGTTTAGAGACGACCACGAGACATTAAGGTCGGCTTGACACAGCGCTGCAAGATGCGTTTCCGGCTGCCGACCTAAATATACATTCTACTTCGGCACTGGCTGTCGTTAAATGTCGAGTTCCATTCCTCAACCGTGACGTTAAATTTTTTTAAGGTAACTTTCGTCGTCTTTCTCTCTCCGCGCTCTGTCTCTTTCTATTTTCATTGTTTGCCGTGCCAGTAGTTCAGCTCCATGTAGTTTAGCTCCATGTAGCGATAGGAATTCTCTATACACAACGCAAAAGAAATATTCAGAACCGAAGACACGTCAGTCAGACATAGACGGAAGCTGTTAATGTGGCCTCCCTTGTGTCCTGTAATGCGTTTTTCCTAGTGAACACTTTCTTTGGCGCTGCAGTAGTATAAGCATGCTATCCAACCTGCCCAAAATCCCGTCTTCGAGAGGAGTTCCTTTTTGCATCAATCAGTCGCAAATTACGTGATGCTGAACTGAGCAGTGTCACGGAGAACTTGCAGTCCGTTTCGCTCCCGTTGATAGCCTTTCTGCTGCAGAATGCGTTTCGTTCAAGAGACCAGCAGTGGCGATCTTGGTGGTGATTTTGATGATAATGATGATGGATGTGTCATTTTCCTAGAATGGCTTTGAACGCGCATTCTCACTATCACCAACCCGTCTTAATTATCCAGCCTCAGTAATTGAATCATAATCGGTGACTTAAAAACTACTCCTTTAAATAATGATGAGAAATAACTTCACATAAACACCATTTGCGACCCTTTAGATACATTTTTCTCTCTTTTATGCGTACTCGAAGTGCTGGTACATTCCGAACATCTTCACCCGAAAACTGGAAAAAACGATGGAGCATGTCTTAAGTGCATGCCACATTAAAAACCGGCCGCACACCAAACGGGAACCACTATGGCGAAGGGCGGCCACAAACGAACCGCTTGCGGTTCCCCATTCTCCAGTGTGGTCGGCCCCTGCAGACAGCCGAGCAGCAACGGCGTGTAGCAAAGTGTCACTGCCACGCCAGGCGGCAGCGGCGGCTAATTAGGGCTGCGCAGGCCCCGTTACAAACCACGCGCGCGTGCGCGGCTTGGGCGGCGCTGCGCGCGTGACAAGTTAATTGACCGATATGATGGACGCGCTCGCTAAACTGACGTTTCGCTCGAATACGCCGCCCTGGGTCGCCCAGCTCGCGACAGCTCCTGGAAGGGCCTGGACTGGATCACTCTCCCACTGGCATCGAATCAGGGCGGGTTCAGTGTTTACAAGGCGGTTTTCTTCGCTGGCTCCCGTTGCATTTAGCCCCCGCGCAGCCCGTTATATTTTTCTTTTCTTTTCCAGCAACATGTAAACTTCGCAGGTTTTGCGGATAAGAACGCATTGGGGCTACTCTTATTATCAGAGGTCGATACGCACTACCGCGCACTCCCACGACGCCGGAATGTCCCGTAGAACAGTGAAAGACACCAGTCAAGCGCAAGCGCATGATGTCACATCAATGACGTCACCACTGTGTGATCAAGCGATCACCTTCATACCAATGATAGGAGAACACTGCCGAGTTGATCTGCTGACCATACGCAGTGTGCCACTTTCGGCCCTCTAACCAAGGTATGGGGTACGGAGGACTGGGAGTCAAATTTTTAAGTCACTAATTGCGCTTGAAATACGTGAACGTCATGAGCTCGGCAGATTAATTGTTTGACATCTGCGGCCGTCAGGAACGCATCGATGACGCATTTGGCGGCTGGTCGAAAGGTTCGGTGACCCTTCTCCGAGCTTCGCAAGAAAAAGAAGGTAGGAGGGTCGCATTTGCGCTTACGTGAGGGCATTGGGACAGATACGCGCAGAGACCCTCGGCCATTACTGTCAGAGGGATCGGCATCTCAACAGAAGGGACGTTGTCGAGGAAGGGGGGGGGGGGTGCAAGTATGAAGACGCCAGACACATTAAGGTCACCCAGTTTCTGCAGTCTTTGAGAACATGGCTTCTGATTCTGTGCAAGAAAGAGAAGCCATGTTCTCGGAACTGGACCGGCTCCTTGTTTCCTTTTCGTTGGTTGCTCCTGGCTGAAAAGTGAGTTGTATTCATTTGTTTCAAAGCGTATGCTGTACACGGGATATTGGCCGCTTTCACGAGGTTCGAAGCACGCAGAGACGCGCATGTGCACCCGAGAACCGGATAATCACTGCTGGAGAGCAGAGGTATAGATTGGGCTTAGAAACGCAGCACTCTAGTCCTGGTAACGTGTAAAGCTACCTCTACATAGGGCGCTCGCAGGAGTTCCCGGGATCGAACCCGGCCGCGGAGGCCGCATTTCGATGGAGGCGAAACGCAAAAGGCGCCCGTGTGCTGTGCAGTGTCATTGCACGTCAAAGGCCCCCAGGCGGTCGAATTATTCCGGAGCCCTCCACTACGGCACCTCTTCCTTCCTTTCTTCTTTCACTCCCTCTTTTACCCCTCCTCTTACCGGGCAGTTCGGATGTGCACCGAAATGTGAGACCGTTACTGCGCCATTTCCCCTCCTCGAAAACCAATTTTCACTGGCGAAACGCAAACGGTACCCATGTGCTGTGCGAGTGGCAACTGTGCCATATAAGATGGATGGCACTGTTGATGGTTATTTAATTATTTTTAATTCTCTCTTTGTTGTTTTGGTGGGTTGCGGAGTCACAGAACTAGCGAGATCCATAGTAGAAGCAAGAAATGCTTGGTGAGCACATCTCCATATTGCGTTACTGATGACTGGTTATTTGTAACCAAACGATTACACACCAATGCTTTGAACCAGAAGCCTTATAACTGGTCAGCTGTCCAGGCCGAGATCGGGAGCTGCTTGAAGTTTGGGCAGTTCCACCTTCATTGCTTTTGTACTGTAAGTTATTATTATGCTTGCTGCAAACAAGCTTAGACGGGAATTTATCGTTGAAGTTCACATTTCTCTTTTGCAAATCATTATGTAACCGTTGCAACAACAAACGCCTCTCACGCTGAGCTACGGTTGGCTTGGTTCTATAAGATATATCGGCACAAGTTCGCTTCCAGGCGGAGTGCACGCCTGATGTAACAGCATATACTGCCTGGTCTACAAGACATACCAGCCTTGGGCAAGGGGCAAGACGAATACGAGCAACATACCACCACTTTCTAACACCAAACAAAGGGGCAGGATGAGGGGGGGAGAGGGGGGCGGTTCTCCTCTAACCTATTTCTCAATGCAGAAAATCGTAGGACTGTCTTTTGTATCATAAGAAGGCAGCGCGCAAAAAAAAACAATAAAAAACGGAACACAGCAGTAACACAGAAGACAGGACGGTCGCTGACTGCTAACCAACTGCAAAATCTGGACGAACCATCGTCCAACAGACCACATATGCTGGCCATGGTTAGTGAGTGGGCAGACAGATCCCGTGACCAAGACAATAACCGGCCCATCAGGGATGGTGAGGACTGCGTCATTCGCAATGTGAGTCCTGAATGTAAAGCAGGTCCACCACTGTAAAAGTTATTTATTTAGAACGGAATAATGAAATTGAGATTGTGACGGAATCCCGCCTGTCTACTGTGTTCCTGCTGTGTTCCGTGTCGTTTTTTGCGCTGCCCGCTTATGATTCAATTATGAACCAACAAGCATAAACAGATATTTTACTCGAGAGCATGTCCTTTGGTAAAGACTACCAACAACTTTGCCGGCCTCTCAACACTGATCATTAGGCGAATGACGAAAAGAGCATAATTCGGAGCGATGTGACAGCAGTCGAGTGTTTATAGTGGCGCGCCTGAATTAATTATGTACAGTCGGACGCAGCTGAAGAACGAAACGGCAGTTGCTTTTCAAACCCGGCCGCTGGCGTTGACCGATTGTAGTGAGGTCGTGCTAAATCCGGTTAATCCGTGGTTAATCTCCTTGCTCCTGCCCGCCCCCTGCTACAGCGTACAACAACACTAGGATATTAGGCTAGCAGATGCATGGAGATCAACCATGACGTCATGGGCACCAGTAAAAAAAATGACGGGTGGTTTAGCATTGCTAAGGACGAAATAATGTGCGGAAGCACAGTTTTTTGCAGGTGAACGCCCCCGCCACGTACGTGAAAACGCGATTGAGGTGTCCACTGACCCAGAGAAGCAGTTATGCGCGTTTTCAACTTTTTCATCGACAATGTCAATTTACCCAGTGTACGCCGGCGGCCTATGCTCTAGTGCCGCATTTCTGCCGCAGTGTTGTCAATGCCAACCAGTACTGCTGTAGTGCCCTGTTTCTGTCACGACGTCGTCCACGCCAAAGCATGCAGCGCACATCTTTTTCACTACCACCGCATAGCGCAAAGCGCGAGTATTAGTTCGATAGTAGTATTAATTGATGAAGAAGACGATGTGAAACACACATTGGCTGCGGCGATAGCACAGTGCTCTCGAGCAGTGGCAAGCGAGGCTGATCTGTTCGCTCCGCCGCGGGTTCGAATCCCAGTCGCGGGTATTTATTTGATATATTTTTATTTATTTATTTCACGTGGTACACAACCACAAACGTCACAAGATCTTGCTCGGGGTTCACCAATTAGAATATTGCATTCGCACTATAATTGCCGTCGGATTGCTGCGGACGTCGAGCAGTGCCACACGTGTACATTACGTACAATAAGCGAAACAGTATATGTACGTGGTGTTGAACAAATCAAGTCTGTTTTTTGTAGACATGGCAGAAACATTAGAAAAAGAAATCTTATCCTTGCGTTCATCGCATGGCACCTGTGGTATCAGAATCATCACTTTTCCGAGAGTTCGAGGTAGTGAAACACAAAACAATAAAATAAGAGGGGGGGGGGGGGGGGGGGTAGCAAGGAATTTACATTCCAGGCAGAATAAACACAGAGCAGCAGTGCTATGAAATTTCTGAATTCGCCGCATTGTCGCGGAGTTCTGGGGACGTCCCTATGAAAAACGTAATTCGTGTCGCACATCTCTGGGCATTCTCTAACCAGCGATAGAAAATGTCAAGCGTCGACGAGAATTTATTGTCCTTTCGTCAAGCTATCCAGCGAATCTCGGGCACTTCTCTCAAGATCGGCTTGGGAGTGGTGCACAGCCGTTCACTGAGCCGTCCATTATTTCGGCTAAAAGCGAAACAATCTGACTTGTGGGAACCCTTGTGTGACCAGCTTGGGAACCCTTGAACATGTCCTGACGTGATAAAAATTCTCGTAGACGAGACTATAGCGACCTCCTCGCGATCTTCGACATCCACTTCTCCCTTTCCCTCTGTTCCGCGAAATCTCGCTGCTAGGTGACCATTAGCACCCCGTCATTAAGAGCAGGGACCGTCCACAACTCTTCATATATTCTGCTTCGTGGAAAACAAAAAAAAACAGTAGAACTGAGATTAATTTGCGCGGCTTAAGACGGGCTCCCCAGACAGCTTGCTGACAGCAGGGCTGGAGGAGAAAAAAAAAATAACGGTCAAAAATACTTCGGTCAAGAGTCGGGGATGAGAGCAGAGATTGTTTTCACTGGACGTTCTTCAACGCCCCCATTAGCCGTCGCCTTCGGGGTTTGTGGGAGCTCGTCCACGAGCACGGAGACAAGTGGATGACAAATAAAGGTTGACAGAGTGGCGAGGAACATCGTGTAAGAACCACTTCCACACGCTCGCCCGCTTTACTCGCCCCGTCGCTCGCGCAACTCAACAGGCTGCGCTAACAAGTGTGTCGCGACAACAGTGAGAAGATGTTCGCGGAAAACCGCGCCCCCGATTCCTGTTAACGGCTTGCTAATGAGTGGGACAAGCCCTCGAGAACACATCATTGCATGTTGGAGAAGCAAGCTGCCGCGATGGCGGTGAAGAATAACAACGCCTACGGGCTGTTGTATATGTGCTAGAAAAATGGCTAGCGCGTTATACGGACGTTGAACATAAATTAATTTGAGGCGTCTCCCGTTTTATTATGTTTCCTTGAAAGCGCATCTAAGTTTACGGCACACAGTGGTAATACGGCACGGAATTCACCGAAGAAACAACTTGGAAGCAGGCCCGTTTTTTTTTTTCTAAGTGCCGCTAAGGACAGCTCTATCCGTTTTTGTTCTCAGTAAAATCAAATAGACCGGCCTTTTCGGGATAGTTTTGACGTTTTTTTCAGCAGCAAAGCACGCTTAGATCGCTGAAAATTTTTTGAGTTCAGGTTGGAATAATATTTACCAACGCTCTTAGTCACACCTGTGACGCTGGTAATGACGTCAAAGTTGATTGGTTGGATTTTTTTATTTTAAAGTCCATATATTTATGTATTTGTGCCCAGCGATGTTAAATCTAATAGAAATACATAACAAAATAAATTTTTGATGAACAAATTTTAAAGAGAAACTTAATTGAGACTGCTTACGTTCCTGGGTGCACTGACACCCACCCACGCACACACGCGCACGTGTGACACCACCCGGAACGCTGTAGGACGAACGGTTGCATTACGATTATGATACGAAAATTGCTTTTTGAGGAAAGGAAACGGCGCAGTAACTGTATGACATCTCGGTGGATATCTCAACCACGTCCTAAGGGAAGGGGTAAAGAGTCTGGGACACAACTGAAGGCACACAATTGAAAATGCATATTTCGTCGGTTCGAATCCCTGCCGCAAGCTAGCTTTCAGCTTGAGCATCACATGTAAGCTATATGCAACGGCAACGGGCAATCATACGACAACACCCGGAGCGCTGTACTACAAACGGTTGCGTCGCAAAATTGGTGAGAATGTTGTCGGGAAAACTGGCGCCACACGAAGGTCTGCCATTGGCGAGCGTATATAGACGAACGACCTGCATTGGGATTGTCTTAAATGGCGGTGCTCGGCTTACTGTGTACGACCTACGGCCTTTTGATGACGTCACCCTATTTTTCTTGCAATAGCTGGGATTTTCTGTACCATCTGCGAGTAGACACACACACACACACACCCTCCGCCGGCTTTTCTCGGAATAGGACTAGTAATGCTTTCGTCTTAAAAGAAAGGTGACTTTCAATGCCTGACACTACGGTCAAAATATAGAACACAAATGAAGTACGAATGCAGAACCAGAAGAAAGAAGAAAGGAGAGGGGAGGGAATAAAATTGTTCTTCGTTTTCTCTTTTATGCATCAGAAAATGTCTCCTTGCGTCTCTGCTGCATATATTGTTGTAATTAACGATGTTTAAAATAGCAACGCTGGCATTCATTTTTTCCCTCTCTCTTTTCTAGCTTATGAGAGCTCGGCTTTTAGTGCGAGTGGCAATTTCGCAATTAAAATTGTAATGATGCAATATACGTCCAATTCACTTGGTCCTCAATATCTTTTTTAACGTAACTACCGAACGAAGAGCTCTTCTTGCTTAACGAAACCTATATTCAATACGGTGACACCTGTGATTTCAATGAATAGTACATCAAGTGCTCCCAACTCCAACAAAACGAGTCGCAAAGAGCACATATGTTCATTCAGACGCTTCTCCCGTATGTAAGCATTCAGCGGTAGTAATTCTGTTAAAATATCAATCGAGAATGTCAATGCTACCACCTGATATATGGCTTGCTTTTACTAAGTTCACCTCACGTAATTTGTCTTTCTGTATTCAACATTTAAACCTTACTGAAACGTGGACGGCGGATCGATATTTTTCTCAATTTCATCCCCACGCGCTTAGTCATTCATCATCTAATTTTTTTTTATCTCTCCTTGGCGATAGTTCCTTGGTGTCGAATTTTTCAACTACAATATTTTTATTTTAGGTACAAGTAGCTCTTAAGGTGCATTTCAAAAAGAACTTTAGTAGCTTTCAAACAGGCGACGGTACAAGCCTCAAGTAAGCCGGCTGTGTATGCGCGCCATCGAACAGATGTCCGATAGCCTACAAACAAAAGGGAGCAAAGGTCACAAGAAACTTGATATTCCGCCATTGGTGTGGATGTTCAAAACGGCAGATAAGAATCTATAGTTCATGAGACGCTTGAAAATTAATAATTACTGAGTAACCATTGGAGTCACTGAAGGTCTTCAAATAGCTCCTACAGTTTCTCTGGCTTCAGAAAGGCCGATGCTGATTTAAGAGACCAGGAGTCAGACAACCCACTGCTCAACATTCAGGTAGTTGTCATTATCGCCCTGGAAGACTATCAGCTTCTTTCTATTACTAAACGCCAAAGAGTTCTGCACAAGCGCTCCCCGTTGAAGGTGGTTAAAACCCCAAGTACACGAGCCAAAATTCGTAATGGTTGCATCATCGTGGGCAAAGCGTGTGGCGAACGAATGAATATTTATATGAATCAAACTATCTGAACGTGGTAGCGATTGTGGCTCGGCTTGAGCCAGTGGCCAGGCCTGTGCACTTTCCTTTTCTTTCTTCCTGGCAACAACAGACAGACAGACTCAGGCACCTACGGTCCGAAACAGCCTTCAGACAAGGCTGTCATGAATGCTGCTCGTTTGGAAGCGTACAGCAATGCAAGTGCAACGGATAAAAGAGCGAAGACAGATTGCGGCGGTCATTGATGTATGAAAAAAAAAATACGAATAGGCGAAAAAATATTTATCAGGCGATAGCCTGTACTAAGCCTTCTCTAGTTGGGGCAGACAGTCCTCCAACTTCAAGCGGCTTCAAATTGTCAGTGCGTTTAAAATGGTGGGTGCTATGCGAAACGATAATGGGCGCGCTTTCTTCGAAGTAATCGACTGATTGCGTTTTGAAAAATAAAGGAATAAAGAAACACTCGAAATCGATGTCTCGTCGAGGCCCCGATTCTGTTAGAACGCCGCTTTTGCTGTCATTTGCTTCTCCTTTTGTTCGTAATCGACAAGAAAACTCACGGTCGACTCAATTTACATATTTGCTGAGCGCAGCGCAGATATTTCGTGTTAGTGAGAAGAGGCGGAGGAGCCTTAGCGGTTATGTTAATCAGCGGCGTTAAAAGGATTTATGTGCAACCCCTCTGGAGAGGCACTGAACTGTAGCTGTCCCCCTGGCTGTCTCGAAAATCGCTAACGGCAGCACTTTTTTTCTATGTGTGTAAACGCGTGCGTGCCAGATGTACAAAACGAGAAGGAACCGTTTTTCTGCATGGCGATCGGGACAATCACTGCAATGAATCCATTTCCGTACGGCCGTATTAAAGCAAAAGCATTTACTGATGGGCAAACCCCGAGCAATATCTTGGGATGTTTGTGGGTTCGCGATGTTTTTGGGTTTGTGCCAAGTATAATAAGTAAATAAAAAGAAATGAAATAAATATCCGCGACTGGGATTTAAACCCGTAGCTGCGCGAACAGATCAGCTTCGCTGGCCACTGCACGAGAGCACTAGGTTACCACCACAGCTGAACACGCCACGTGTTAAACTGCAACACACACTCGTGCTGTGCACTGTACATCGTCTTCTTCGTCAACTGATACTACTATCAAACTAATATTCGTGCATGGAGCTGTGTGGCGATAGGGACAGAGAGATGTGCGCTGCATTCCTTGATTTGGACAACGTTGTGGCAGAAACAGGGCACTGGAGCAATAGGTGTTGGCGTTGACAGCACTGCTGCAGAAACGCGGCACTCGAGCACAGGCCTCCGGCGTACATTGGGTAAATTGGCCATTTTTTCATTGACGATGAAAAAGTTGAATCCTTGGGTCAGCGTAAACATCTCGATCGCGCTTTCAGGTAAGTGGCGATAGTGTCCACCTGCAAAACACTGAGCTTTCGCACAATATTTCGTGCTTAGCAATGCTAAATCTCCAGCCATTTATTTATTTATTTATTTATTTATTTATTTGTTTATTTATTCAAGGCGTGCTAATTGTTCGCACGTCAGCAGTTTGGGACTTCATAGAGTTAATCTGTTACTCGTAATGAATCCCCTTGTCGGTTTTTACAGTAATGTCTCTGAGTGGTTCCGTACCGGCCACGGCGGTGAAATCCGACAAATAACGCCCGTGTGCTTATGTAAAATAATCCCCGCGCGGCCCGAAATTAATCCGGAACCATACATTACATCGTGTGTCCTAGCCTGAAGTGTTGCTTTAGAAAGTCAAAATCTATCAGTCATCGCTAAAATAGGCGTTTGTAAGGCCTCCGACAAAATTAAGGCATAAAGAGCTCGTCATCTCCATTGTCAACTTAGCATGAAAATCACAACGCAGGAGAGTTTGATTATGCTTGAATAATAATTAGGACGAATGCAACCTTTAACTAAGAATATATATGAGTTCCTGCAAAGTTTTATTTCCACCGTGACCAATATACATCTAAATTCATGCCTAACCTGTATAATGTTGCAGTTTATTTGGCGTCGTGCTGAAATATATCATCGCCTATGAACCCTTAACACATTACGTGTTGTCATTCAGCACGCGAAAGGAGAGAAGCCTGCTTGTTATGGGATCGATAAAGCAACGAAAACATATTGTTCGCAACTAAACACACCAAAACATATTTGTACAGGGTATACAATATCATCGACAGGAAGTGCTCGTAGCAGTAGTGGCAGCATCACTTTATTTGGTCGCTCAAAATTAGCCGCCATGAAGGCGGCGCGCCTTGCTTGGGTGGCGCACGACGGCCAAATGGTCTCGCGGGCTCCATGCCTGCAGCTTCAATTTCGTCGCCAGGTGCGGATGAAATATGCTCTCTGGGAGTTATTGTGCATGTGGTAGGGGAAAGCTGTATGTATGCAAGCTCCTGAATACGAAGCACTGTGTAAGAAGTCCAATGTAAGATCTGAGGGCGCTGAAGAGCGCGTCCGAGGGTGATGTTGGGATTGGTAAGGGAAAGCAACATGCTCAGATAGAGAGGGGCATGAACTGCGCAGCTTAGCGCCTTTTCACAGTCAACATTAATATGATACAGGCATTCAACAAATGTCGTTTTCCAACTACATGCAATGCTATTTTTGACTAATAATTCGTAAGCTGTCAAAACGACTGCTTAAGTATGTAGCCCTTAATTCCTAACGGAAAACGTTGTTCACGCCACGAATTTTGTAGCCCTCCAGACCCTGAAAGCCCGCACTGCTCGCTATGCTATAGAAACAGGCTTCGACGGTTCGCGGGCTAATGGTCTTCTACAGAATACCAGTCAGCTAAGAAGAGGAATACAAAATCAGAATCAAATATTTCGCGCATAACTTTTTCACCCCCATCCAGTGGCTCCGCCTACCGAGAAAAGCAGCTCTACGTTTCAATGCCGGAGCTCAAGGTAGAATTGCATCTCGCTCAGCTGTTCAGTATTCAAAGTAAAGGTAGGTTCGTTGTGCCGTTGCAAACCCTTGTGTTCTGTATCACGTTTTTTGCGACAATTTTTTTCTTACTCCGTCGTCTTTCCGTCATAAATACTGTGGGGTTTAAAACTCCCCCTCCACCGTTCCAATGTGGCCAGGGGGTAGCATTTTATGTTACGTTCTGTATACCAACATGAATCGTCTTTCTCTCGAGAGAACCAGACGCTTTCAGAAGCGCTAAAATGCTATCAAGCGAAGCTCAAAGAGCACACGTCACGGTTAACACCCCCCCCCCCCCCTTCCTGGGGAAACACGGAAGTGACGTCACCTCGTTTCACAATCTCGTAATCATAGTTGCCGTGGCGCGCAGAAAGCGTGGCAAGCCATGGAAGATAGAGTGCAAGACCAAGACGCACCACAGCAAACGGAGAGTACCATGCATTGAGGAGAAGGGGAAGGAATGGGGAGGGGGGTGCTGTCGCCCTCTCCGCGCTAGAAAATGACGTCGCGGCTCGGTAAGGGGGCGGGTCTTCTCGCCCTCATTAATCAGGACGAGGGGGTGGAGTGCCACAAACGCGGCGGCAACCCGGGGAGGGCAACACAGTTCGACCTGGAATTTCTCGGAATCAGACCCGCTAAGCGAGCGGGAATGGATGTGAGCGGTGCGTGTACGTGTCTTGGGGGAAAGGGCAAAGGTGGGGAGAGAGAGAGAGGCTACGACGTTATGTAAAGAGTATACTCTCTTTCCCAGCTCTCCCCCTTCCCTGCAGAAGAAACGCAGAGCTTCCCTCCTCACTGCTTCCGCACCGTTTGCGTGCTACAGAGCTCCCGGTTTCATCACTGCGCTTACAAACCGGAGGGACGCTTTGAGTGCCAAGCCTGAAAAGCAGAAGGGAGGAAGGAGGAAGAGAGAGAGCTAAGGGGCGCCGATGAAAGCACAGGGGCGAGCGGCCCAGTGATGCTGCCAACGATAAAAGGGAGAGGGGGCTGTTAGCTTTGTTCGGCGGGCGGTTTTCGGGGAATCGCTCCCGCGATTTCCACGAATCGCGTGCTCTCGCCCCTCCGAGACAACGACGCGGTACTGTGCTGCACGAGTTTGTGCTCGTGCTCGCACGCGGCGTGGTTATTTTGCCGTCGCTCGACGTTCTCTCTCTCTTCCTCCCCCTCTCCTTTTGACACAGGAAGGAATACTGTGTCGCTTACGCATGCACGCCTGGTTCTTGTTAATACTTTCTCTTGCTTTTCCTGTGTGCGAATAGTGTTGTTTATCTTTTCTGTGGTAAACGGGTGGAAAGGAAGGGAATCGAAGAATCTGGAAAGAGGAGTGATACGTTTACTTGTGAAATGGAAGCTTCTTTCTCGCGTTTCATATCTTATTTGACACCCTTTTCATCTCTCCTTTCTGGGCTCGCCTCCTTAATTCACCCGCTTCCTTTCTTATTATTCTTATTGTTTTTTGTGTGGTAAACGTGAAATTACTGCTTGTTCTGTGCCTCTGATTCTCATTGTTTCATTTCTTCGGCGGAGCAGTTTTTGCTGCAGGTTACAGATTGTCTCTTCTAACGCGATAGCGTTAAAGGCCTCGTTCTCCAGAAAATCCGGCGTCGGTGTTGTGAGCGAAAAATCACGGGCATGGCTCTGACAGGTGATGCCCAGAGGGTAACCTGGGAGGCAGTGGGCCACCTAGGTCATGTGACTTCGTGCCTTCATCACAACCTGCCCACCGTGGCAGGTGGCAACTAAACTGGTCGCTCGGGAAGAGCAACCTGGGACGCACAAGGCCCACTCCTGAGTGCACCTGCCATCGTAGGGCAGTGGCGCATCGCTTAACCGCTGCACCACTGCGCCAGGGCGGGTATGAGGACTCCCAGGGATATATGAATGTTAAGTAGAGAATGACCAATTCTGCATATATGGGAGGGAATTAACCCATAACGCTATCGCGTCATGCCCTTAAGGCGGACCGTAAGTGTCCCTTCCCATTTTTTTTCGTGTTTCGCATTGTATGTTGCATTTCTCCTGGCGGTGTCGTCGTCTGCCGGTCTGGCTGTCAGCAGAACATGCAGTGCAAGCGATTCTACGCAAATTGTGTCATCTGAAAAACCATTGGCAGACGATTATGCCTCGGTTTTATTCAAGACAAGCGCTGCTTTCTTAGTTCCCTCTGCTGTTTCTTTGCTGCCAGCTTATGATAATCTGATGTAGAGAAGAGAAATGAAGTATGCTTTCATGACGACGATGTGATTTATACAGTAATAAGCTGCTCATGTTATCCTGCCATTTTCCAGCACTTCTAACCTTTTCTGGATGGGGCTTCTAGGTAAACGATCAACTAGCTGGGTTCGACTTATTCGTTATAAACCTTCAGTTTATTTCAAATTCGTATTCTGTTATTTCTGCCTTGTAAAAATGTACAGCTGTAAAAGCATAAAAGCTGCGATGCGCAGCTTGACAGACCTGTAGACCCTTTTCATTGGCAGCGGCTAGGCAGTAGTTTTTTTATACACACAAATCACACAATGTAATAGGCATGAAAGGCGCACTGAACAATGCAATAACAGGCTAGGGTTCATCGACGGAAGCAATGAGGAATGCAAAAAGTAACTTCGAAATAGTACACACATTCAGTAATACAGATACATTTCAAGGGTTTTTTTTTTCTATCAATGCCATACATAGCACTCAAATTACTGTTTAATGAAATACACGGGTCAAAATTATTATAATGGTATAAGTATACTGTAATGGTAAGGTATCAGTACTATTGAAACCTCCATATGTCTTGTAGTGTAGCGCGCTTCCCGGGTATGTAATTGAGCAAGATTACTTTGGCAATTTTCTTTATTTCTTTATTGCAAGTACCTACAGCGCCCATGAAGCATTGTTGTAGGGGGATATAACTACATACAATAACACAAGCAAACAGTACACACAGCAATATTTCTGCGAGATTCAAGTTTCAATCGGACACTCAAGCGATATCTGTACAAGTTATTTATTGTTATTCTACCTCTCTAAAAGAACAGATTTGCACTTTGCGCGCGCCAAGGTACTTGAAATATGTGACGCAGGAATTTTTTCTGTAACATGTATACGCATTGAAGACAAGTAACCATTGTTGTGCCCCATACTAAGTGAAAATAGCTTAAGTGGGAATAGAAGAGCGAGTAATAATGAAAAAGTTTTATTGATTTCGGCAGGACATATGTTATTCGACCTATACAATACCACTTATTTGAGACAACTGTGTTGCAAAATGAGCCGCATAGGCATCTAAAGACATATTGGCAGACATATTTGCAGTGCTAGTCAATGAGTTAGGGAAGTGTTATTCCAGTGAGGTTCTCCTAAACTTACGGCGCCAACACTGTCCTACTTGAAGTCGTCAACTCGACCACGTCGTGCGCACCGTTCCTATTAGCTTTCTGGTAAAGTGAAGCTGCCCCGGACAGGCAATGGTTTCGGGTTCTATTCCTGATTGAGGACGAATTCCCCAACGACAAAGTGTCTGTAAATATGTACAGCTTTCCTTTGTAGTCATAAGGCTTGGTGTGGACGGATGCCGATAAAGAAATTACTCCTTTATCTGCAAGTCTAGAAATAGCTGGTACCGAGAACTCAAGAAATCGTGACGACTGAGGTCACTGACTTTCTCGAGGCAAGTTTGCTCAACTAAAGCAACGAACCACAGAAGAGCATCTGCCTCTCAAAGGTTGCCCCCCAGCCAACGGCGTCGACATATTTTCATGATTTCGAGGCTCACCCGTGGTTAATCTGCTGTACCGCTACCGTGACAACGGATTAATCACGAATAAATCGCACGTGGCAAAATATTAACCACAAGCCACGAACATAAGTCGTCATCTTTGGCTGGAGGGCTTTCTTTGAGGAGAATTTGCCGCTTCATTTTTTCATTGTGTCCGACTATAGTTCAGAATACGAGCGCCTGGTCGTACTAGGCGTGATCTGTACACAAATAGAAATACATCACCACTTTTTCGCTATTACATCGGTCTAAATGATAAGGAAGAACCGAAAACCAAAATCACATGAAAAAAATATATATATGAAACTACTCATTCACTAGTGGAATCACGCTGCCCTGATTTAAAGCTGCTGCAGACAAAACAATCTTGTTATTACTGGAATAGCAAGTGTACTAAACATTGCTAATATGCACACAGCGACATAGTTCAAGCGGTTAAACCATCACAGTCAGTGAAATCTATGCAAGAAGTAATGTTTGATGGCTGATCGAAAACAGCGCAGAGTTAGAATTGTTAACAAAACTCAGGGCGACAGAAAATAAACCAACCATCCCGCGTAGTCATAAGGCATGGTTTGGTTCCCTCAAGTCATAATGTAGTTGTTCTCTCAAGTATAAGAAGTGAGCAACCACGGAAATATTGCCGGTTTTTTGGCGGCTCATCACTAGGAAAGAAAAGATAGAACAAACGCACAATCGCACGAAAAATCTCTGATAATTTTGAGCTGCTTGAAAGCCGCAAAACATGTTATCTGGCGTAGAGTAAATATGGATAATTTGAATTCTTTTTCTTGAGCCCCTCCGCTCAAGAAAAATAATTCCAATTATCAGTATTTACTCTACGTGACCTGCGTGTCGTTTTTTCGCGCTGAACGTCATCATGGTACGGAAACGCAATTTCGCCGCTCGTATGCGTAGTGCATGCTAGATATTTTTAAAGAAGTCCGGCCAAGCCGATTTTGTAGATGTCCGTGGTCACGAAGGCTGATATATTGCCATTTCCCCTAACTTACAAACACGTGACGTCATACTTTGCCCGAAAGTGCACCGCTGAGGTCGGCGTCGTACGAACCATAATGGCTGATATCTCACGCAAATCTCGCTTTAATGCGGCGAGTGCTGCGTTCACACAGTCGCGCTTATGTGTTTGTGTTACAGATACTGGCGAACTTTTGCGTTGGGGCGCATTATAAAATTCTTTTTTTTTTATGTTTTCAACGTTATTGGAGAGAAATGAACGAGACAAGAAGCTTACTCAGAGGCCTACGGTCCCCGTCTGGGGTAATTAGCGATTTTTAGAAGGGGGCACCATGATTAGAGGTCCTCACTATCATCTTCATCGTCATCGTCACGGCCTACACATGCAGTGTCCAGCGCCCTTGCGGTGTTCTCTAACCGCTCGCAGCACCATTTTGGTAGAAAAGCGAAGCGCTAATTCTTAAATATCGGAAATTTAATTTCATTTACACCTTTATTGATGCCAGCATAAGCAAAAATCAGCCATAAGTAATAAAAGCCTTGCCTTACATTATATTGAATACCTTGTAACCTATTTTTAAACATAGCCTTTTCGATTATCCCACGCCTTTTTGACGTATCACAATGGCGACCCAAAAAATCGTTCTCGCTAAGCTAGCTAAGTCTAGCAGCTGCCCAAATTCAAAGACAATCCTAAAATTTAAGGCGATTTAACGTTAGAATATTGTGGTGCATGCATTTTGTGACAAATAAGCTTCCTGAACCATTCATTTGCCGCTAACGCGAGACTCACTGAAGCGGCAGCGACGAAATGCTGGTGAGGCGCTCGCAGCCCCCGCTTCGCCTAACCGACTATTCGCGTGACCATTTCCGGAAATCTCGAAGTCAGCTTCTACGCAAGGCTTGTATTTCAACCAAAGCTCGTTCCCCGACAGCACTCCTTCGTTCTTCGTGGAAACGGAAAGAGGCAGGTAACTGGGTAAAATCCGGACTGTCGCCCGCTGCCTTGAAGAGCGCACAAAGAGTAAGACGCCCGACAACCATTCATCTCTTTCTTACCTAGCCTGCAATTTAGTGTTAGAGCACCACTACTCTTGTGGCTTGCATGACCTTGTGGCTTGCATGACCTTGAGGTTGACCTTGGCCAACCCGCAGGAGTAAAATAAATATTGCTGCGGCTGGGTTTCGAACCCGCGGCAGCGCGAACAGACCAGCTGCGCTGGCCCCTGCACGCGGGCGCTATGCTATCGGCGCAGCTGAATGCACTCTCACGTTGTGCATTGCACGTCGTCGTCTCCATCAACATACATCTGTGCGCAAAAGCTTTCGCACGTCCCGCTCGGTTTAACTGCATTAAAACCCAACTTCTTTTTTTACAATAATCTGTACAGCCACGGTGGAGACTTAACCAGGGCAGGTATTAAACCACTGTACTCTTTGTAGCAGGCTCTAAACGAACAGGTGACCCACCTTCTGAGGTCGTAATCTAACTCCGAAAGTTATCCTGGGCTCAGCGCCACTGGGGCGGGTACTGTTTGAATCTATGTGCACTTGTAGGTGCCTCATTAAAGCAATGCAGTACGCAGTTTAATTTCTGGGCGCAGGCTTGGTAGGCGAGCGCTGTAAGATGGGAAAAACTAAAATTACTCTTCCGGTTAGTTATTTGTGGATGGCGTGCTTTGCGAAAATCGACTACCGGGTCAGCCAACAAGATCAGTGTACTGAAGCTGTACAGCAGACTATGTGTATGGAAGAAAGCGTGACAATAAATACTATTGCTATAATTATTCTTAAATGAGCAGCTCGTAGGCGAAGAACGTCCTGCACAGCTTGCACTGTATCTGTCCCACAGGTGAATTCGATGCACACTCAACGACGATTAGAAGCTTGTCCCATACAGCGCTCTTACCGTCAGATTTGGGAATAAGCTTAAAGTGTCCGCTTTAAATGCCGCTTCTTATGTTTCCAGCACTGAAATTCTCTATGATATACAAGACTGACTGCTTGAAGCTCACGACGTGTACAAAATGAACGAAACGCTCAAAATACGAAAGGGAGGAAGAGGCGTTGTCTCGTAAGCCGTGGATGGCGTGCTGCGACTGGCAGACTTTTTACTTCCTTCGTCCCGTGTTTTGCTCTGGTTTACATTTCTGTAGACTGTTTGTCTTGCCGAGGATAAGGCCAGCACAAAAGAAAACGTTCGCGTCATCTGCATATAAAACGATGCCAGAATAAGTTGGAACGTTTACTAGGTCATTTAGTGTAAAAAGAAGGGGCCCCGGTATAGAACGTTGAGGAAAGCCAAAGTTTATCATTTCTGAGTCGGATACGGCATCGTTGAGTCTCGTGTTTTGAATGCGGTTATACAAGTAATGTAGTTAGTAACCGGTGAGGTGTTCCACGAATACCATACCTGTATGACTTAAGAAGCAGAATGTTGTGCTTAATGGAAGCGAAGGCCTTGATAAAGTCAAGAAATATACCAACATTGTTAAGCTTATGTCCAATATTACGAATCAGGCTATTTTTATTTCGAGCAGAGCTGCCTGCGTGGATTTTCCAGGCTGAAATCCGTATGGCTGCTTACAAATGATAATATTACAATGTAAGAATTTGTATACCCTGGTGAAGATCACTTGCTCCGCAACTTTAGAAAATAAAGGCAGTATGGAAATAGGACGATAATTGTTGGGATCATTTTTATTGCCTCCTTTAAAGATTACTGTTACGCGGGCGGATTTCATTTTATCCGGGAATTCACCTGTAAGAAGCATTTGATTACAAATATGTACGACGGGAACGCTAATAAACGTTGCAGCAGCTTGTATTGGAAGTGCAGCGAGGCCAACGGGGCCAGGAGAGCATGTATTGTGTGTTCAATTAATAATTAGAATTTCATCTACATATGTGGAGGATGTCAGTGCACGTTAAAGATCCCCAGGTGGTCGAAATTATTCCGGAGCCCTCCACTACGGCACCTCTCACTTCCTTTCTTCTTTCACCCCCTCTTTTTCCTTTCCCTTACGACGCGGTTCAGGTGTCCTATGATATATGAGACAGATACTGAGCCATTTCCTTCCCCAATAATAATAATAATAATAATAATAATAATAATAATAATAATAATAATAATAATAATAATAATAATAATAATAATAATAATAATAATGATAATAATAATAATAATAAAAACGAAAAGGAATGGACTGATTTGACAGATAAATGAAGAGTACACGAAGCGGAACAGCCTACATTTAAAAAATGGGCATCGAGTTGATTAGCGAGTGAGACACCGCTAAGGAGAACTTCATTGATTTGCATTTCCGAACGAAGAACATGCCTATTTTTGCCGATAAATTTGTTGATGGCTTGCGAAATGGATCTAGTGTTATGCATTGATGAAAAGTTTGCACGATAAAAAATGTGACTTCGCCTTTTTTATATTCTGGTTTAGTTCATTCCAAAACTTTTTAAACCCCTGAAAAAGCTCGATTGCGTGTTGCAAGAAATCGTGCAAATAACTCTGCAAATAAATCACCTGAGATCTATTCTTTTCTAGCCTTCCTGCATTTCTTAACTCGTACGATTGGAAAGGCTTTGTTATATGCAGCCAGCGCTTTCTCTATGAATATGGTGTACGCGGCAGATGTGTTCTCTGTTTTGAATACATCAACAAGCTAGTTTAGGACATAAGTAAACAAAACCTGTAATGTTCTTTTGGTAGTCATGCCCCCTCCAGTTTGGTAGGACTTCCACGTATGCTACAGGAGCCCAATTACACGGCTTAGAAACACTCCCCCTGGGCTCTAAACTTTTGAACAAGGCTGTACGTGTACTCGCGATTGCGAAACCTGGTCGGCCCGTCCAAGACAAATGTACCCGGCCCGGGTCCGGCCCAAGCCCGGGTCAAAGAGCTTCCGATGGGCTCGAGCTCGACCCACGGGCTGGGCCGGGTACGGGCTTTCGGGCTGGCTCGAGCCCGTGCACAGCGCTACTAGTACACGTATCGTGCACCGATGCTAAGAATGCTAATGCTTGGGATGGTTTGCTCGCAAAAGAACCAGAGTAAGTAATTTACTGTTTGCATAGGTGAGCACAATGCGTACGTTTGGCACGCCTTTTGTCTCATTCGTGCGCCCAGTGTCATTTGAGGACCGCACTCCTAGGAACGAACTCATCAAGGCAATCATCGTTTGAACAGAGGTACAAAGAGCTAAATCCTCACTACGAACTTCTCTCGACACCGATCTCGCCGTCTTTAGCGGTTGCGCGAGCGTCATAGCGTTCAGTTTCATCGAACGAGACGATCACGCTGCTTTCCCTACGTCACAGTACACGCAACGCAATCGCTGCCCTTCGCAACGCAACCCTCAGAAGCGGGCGCGGCGCCCTTCGCTTCGTAGGTCCCGTATTTACTCGAATGCAATGCGTTTCTAACCTCTTAAGGAAGCGAAACTTAACCCGTCGCGTTGTAATTAAGTCGATACCAGTGAATATTTGGATTTTTTTTTCCTTCTGCTCGTCGCTGGCAAGAGCAACCTCTAATTTTCAACTGTGGTTGAACTACATTCGGGTAAATACGGTACCTGCGGACAGCCGCTTTCGTCGCGGCGGTGATGGTGCAGCGTGCGGGTTTCCCGAAGGCCAAGGGAGAGAGCGGCGGGCGAGGAGGATCCTAGCGCGCCCAGCCTCCCTCATCGCCGATGCGGGCAGTAGCGCGGCCGGCTTTTCGTGACGCTGGAAAGCACCGGCGCGCTTGCGTGCGCGCGCTGGAGAAGGAGGAGAACCCGGGTTCGAACCCTCCTTCTTTCCTCTCTCCTCGACGGAGTTTCGCTTCCTCCTCTCAACGGCGTCGCGCTGGTTGCCCGAGCAGCGAGCGCTTAGCGTCGTCATCGAACGGCGGCGCAACATTCCGTCACGGCGTGAGTGAGCGCGGCGAGACCGGGACTACTCTTGCTCGTCGAGCTCTTCGGTGGGTTGTCGCAGCTCCGCTGACAGTTCGAGTGGGTGTCCGAGTGTGCGGCTTATTCCGGAATCCCTCGCGCTTAACGTTGTACCGGTGACTAAGTGCAGCATTCGTGTCTCATTCGAGGCGCAACTGTGTGCTTTCCGGAGTGCTGCGCTGCGAAGTTCCCCCGGCATCGCTTTCCCAGAAGTGTTATGAGTGGCCCATCAGTGTGCTTTCACAGGTGAGCGACAGCGTTTCGCTGTTTGTTTTATTTCTTTGTCCGAGAATGCAAACAACAAAGGGCTTTTTCTTGCGGTGAATTATCGCGGTGACGCGAGTTAGCGCATTACTTTGATGCAAGATATCTGGGTTATCTCACAGGACTCTGTCAGCTGAAAAGAAATTGTCCAACCTGTTTCGGAAACATGACCGATTTATTTTAAACTCTTGATGGGGAGAGGGCTTGGGGAGGGAAGGAGGCGATCCAGGCGATTTCGTGAGAATTTATTTTTGTAAATTTTACTCTCGAAGCTAGGAAACAGTGGGACGGGGAAGCCTTTGTGATTCTTTAATAATTTCTTGCCTAAAGTCCTTAAATTGACGACCTTGAGTATTCCTGTGGCGGTCACAAATTTGCCTCATCTCGCGCCATTGTTTTGCCTTGCGTGCTCTATATATGTGTGTCTTAATAGAGGGTTTAGCGCCGTCCTATGGTAAATACGTTTATTACGGTAGCTACAGCCGTATGTCAGATGTGGCCAAGCAGGCAAGGCAACACGTTGCCGTATTTGCCGTACTAGCCGTACTACTGTGCATTCTAGCACAATCGGACAGCGCGGTCGTTGCTACCATTACCAGGCTTGCCTTGCCTCATATATGTCGTACGGTCGCAGTTACCTATAGTTAGCGTGTTTACAGTACGGTGGTGCTAAAACTCTCTATTCTGTAATAAGTGGCGTCGCTTCCGTGAGGTAACGTTGAGCAACGCGCGAGAATCATAACAGCCCAAGAAGTTTTATCCGTCCCATTTCTTCTCAAACCGCCCCAGCGACAAGAAACAGGGTTTGGCTTCGTTACCGATATCCATCACCTATTTTCTACTGTTTTTGTTCCTTCAGTCCCTCCCGTCTCTAACAATCCCATCTGCATGCACTTGTAAGCAAGGGGCATGAATTTCATGTTCAGTTGCATTGTCTGAAATCTGTTCATGCAGTCCTGTGCTCGTGTACACATCTTTAATTGCGTTTCGCTCTGGCGGCCCCACATGTCATATTTTTTTTCCTTATTGCTTTTTCATTTTTCATTGAAAACTTTGTGTTATGCAGCACCCGGTCACACCAAGAAGCCAAAGCAACCGTACTTTTCCACCCATAGACATCAGCGTCGCTTCTTGTTAGGTGAAAATGCCTCGTCCAGCGAAAGCGAGCTTCATTATTGATCAACCTTGGCAGCTTTCTTTTTTTATGTACCAGGAAATTCACAGGCTTCATTTTTTACATTTTATCGTTCCACTCTGAACCCAACCGCTTATGTTTGTTTCGGAATTCATGGGTGATGCAAGAATGGTAACGCAATGCAGGAATGGAATGGAAGCATAATGTGCTTGTAAGCAGAGCTGCATGGATGCAAAGGGCGTATGGACCGCTACCATGAGAAGCGACACCAGCGTATTTCCCGAGAAAGCTTCCTGTAAGGTTATACAAATCACACACCGTCCGCTCACAGTTCACCTTAGCGGGCTGCGCCAAGGTGAACTGCGTTAGCGAACAAAGCTGACATATTAGGGTGTACCGAGCTGTGCCAGTTTACCGTAAAGCAACTTTTAATGTAAAATTGTCTCGCCTCTACGGCTGGCTATTTTGTGGTGAAACTGTGCACGGAGCTTGAATATTGCGGTAGCTTACGTCTCGTAGTAAGTTTGACAATGGCAGTTACCTGGTTCAAGCTCTGAATCTTCTGCGCCGAGATCAAGGAACCGAAATGCACCAACGGCGGGTTTCCGCCGAAGGGGTGGCGGTGACGTCATGTGTCGTCTGTACAGGCACAGACGATTACTGGCTTGCATACTGCGCAGCCGAACCTGGTAAGTACCACTGTGAAAGTTACCACGAGATGAAAGTTGCCATAATGTGCAAACTCCGTGCGCAGTTTCACGTCAAACGAGCTAGTGGTTGAGCCGGGCAATAAGTCGCTACGAATGAATGGTTTTGTTAAGGTGTCTACGGGAGTTCTGTAAAAGTCACTGATAGTATTCTGGTGCGGTTTACAGCCACAAGGTGCCACTGCTGTCCCCTTTAAGCGTTCTGATGTTTTTTTTTTAGAGAATTTAGTTGTTTTCGTTGTATGCCAGCTACCGAATCCTAAATAGGCAATCCGAAGATTTTTGTTGCGTCTTGTTTCCGGAATTTGATTTCTAAAAGAACAGACAAGAGTGAAGGTGAACTTGTTCCGTCAGCTACTTGATTCACTTCTTATACCTACTAATTGTATTAACATCAGGTAAGCAGACGTCGAAGACCTTTTCATTGTTTTGGTGTCTTCAGATATGACGGTATCGGAGTCCGGCGATAAAACTTCGCAAACGCCGTTACAAGTGATGGAACTCAAAGAAAATATTCTGGCGCCTTATTTCAAAGCTAGGCAGTATCCATAAGCACGTCCAAAGGGGCAGTGGCTCCTTTTATAGACACGTACCCAGCAGTTCTGGACAAAAGTATTTTTGAGCTGGAGACCGTTTATGAATGCAATTCTTTTCATATAATATAATATTTAACTATAACAATCAATATATCCGCAGATCACCCGACTGCAATAGTGTATTTTTTACAATTCACGTTTTTGCTGTCATCAAAAGCGTTCCCCATTGGTTTTTTATGGCAGTCTTAATGGTTCGATGCGATCGATGGAAACACTTTAAAAGAAAGATCTTGCTGCACATCAGATTAATGGATCATTAGCTTAAATATTTCCATAACAGTGTCTTACAGTTTTTCAATTTTCACAATTTTTGCCCGAGAAAGCTGGACTTGTGGCGGAGGAGTCCGCAAATTTGGTCCCCACGCAATAGATAAAATAACTGGAATTCTACACGGCTTAGTGTAGTACAGCAAAAAAATAACTGCACAAACATTAAGAACAGTACCAAAGAGGTAACAAAAGTTCCTGTTCTTACTAAAGTGGAAGCAATAAACGCTTTTTATCGGGGAAAAAAGCAGTGGATAGGATCAAGCAACTTCAGTTCACCCGTCGCGGTGGCTCAGTGGTTGGGGCGCTCGACTACTGATCCGGAGTTCCCGGGTTCGAACCCGACCGCGGCGGCTGCGTTTTTATGGAGGCAAAACGCTAAGGCGCCCGTGTGCTGTGCGATGTCTGTGCACGTTAAACATCCCCAGGTGGTCGAAATTATTCCGGAGCCCTCCACTACGGCACCACTTTCTTCCTTTCTTCTTTCACTCCCTCCTTTATCCCTTCCCTTACGGCGCAGTTCAGGTGTCCAACGATATATGAGACAGATACTGCGCCATTTCCTTTCCCCAAAAACCAATTAAAAAATTAAAAAAAAAAACTTAAGTTCCGCAGACGCACGTACGGCAGAGATATTGAGTTAGAAAAGCTTCCAAGCCTGTATTCGCAGTTCCTACTGGCCTCAGATATACAGGGAACGGGCATGAACTCTGACATATTAAGAAGTTACTGGAAGAGCGACGTCAGAAACATGAAAAAAGTATTGGCCAATTGCTGCGTGTCGCTTTCAAGGTATTCGCCAATGAATCTGAGCGACCTTGAGAACAGGCTGGTTTTGGGAAAGGGCACTCGGCAATAAATCATACCGACGGCATCGATCAGGTTATAGATAAATACGCTGGTGATAACGAGCGTCTGTATATATCATCCATAGATATGGAAAAGCATTAGATTGAGTTTAAACGCCAGCAAATTGTATACAGAGGGTTTTAACGTACCGATGCGACACATGGGCTATAAGGGACCGTATAGGAATGCAGTGGATTAATCTTCAATACTCACGATTTCTTAACTCCAGCATTCATGCGGACAAATTATACCCACGGCGCAAAGCAAGCCCATTCAAATACACAGAAAAATATCAACATGGATTGCGCAGAAATTGTTATTCGTCGCTGCGGGAGTGAACAAATAGCATTCTAAACTGGTGTCAAACAGGAAGGCGGCCTGTGCACTGTTATTCACTGCAGGCTTTCAAGGGTTATTAATCGCAGCAAAAGCGCCGCTTTAATTGATTGGAAATGGAAGAACTGTTTAGTGAGATATTAGTGCATAAAAGAACCGCGACTTCAGGACAGGACATAAGACGAGGTTGACAGGACAAGCGGACAAGTGGACAGGAGCTGTCCACCTCGTCTTACGTCCTGTCCTGAAGTCGCGGTTCTTTTACCTCTTAAACATGTCAGACCAAGTGGCCCAAAGTTTTCCCTTGTCGAGATATTAGTGCACTTCGCATCAAAGTTCCAGATTATCAAAATCAATCCTCCATCGAAACGCTAAGGCGCCCGTGTGCTGTGCGATGTCAGTGCACGTTAAAGATCCCCAGGTGGTCGAAATTATTCCGGAGCCCTCCACTACGGCACCTATTTCTTCCTTTCCTCTTTCACTCCCTCCTTTATCCCTTCCTTTACGGCGCGGTTCAGGTGTCCAACGATATATGAGACAGATACTGCGCCATTTACTTTCCCGCCAAAAAACAATTAAATATCATCCTGCCAGTACACCCCATGTATAGAATTTCACCGATGAAGAGGTGGCGCAGATATAGTATAGTAGACTATACACCACATCGATGTGAAACACCAGCCATTATCCTTGCGGCATATTAATTAATGCAATGCTATATTCATTCCCTTGCTCGGGGTCCACAGTATTATGTTAGAATGGCTACCGCCGTGAACAAACACACTCGATGAGCCAAGCGGGTGAACAAAAAGTATGTCGTAGCAGCGCGGAAAAGATCCTTTCTGCGCTGTTCGGGGAAAATCGATCGGGGCAGTGAGCGAGGGCGTGCACGCGAAGAATTTGCAGCTGCCTCAATTTCTCGGTTCTAGAAAACGTGCGTGGCGCTATTTGAATTACGACACGTTTCCGAGAAACGCGGTGCGCTGGGCTTAATTCATTGTCGAGGAATGGCATACCCAAACTTTCCAGTCTAAATCACAGGATTAATTATTTGCAACTTCGTGGAGACCCATACCATGTTTCTGCAGCGATGCCGACGTGCTTATGCCAGTCATTGGTGCCGAGCATTACCATTACCTCCACGGATTACCAGTGCCAAGGTGAACATACCGCGGTGCTTTTCGTCAGTCGACGCATTGTTTTTTATTAATTCGTTAATCAGGACGCAGAGCTAGACAGAAATGAATTAGGAAATAACTAATTAATTTCAGCAGTTGCCAAGAGCCATATAATGCAGATAATACATGAAAAGCATATCTGAAGCGTACCTTACCTTTCTTGATACCCTGCACCGTTACTCGGCTGTCGCCAGGGCCACCCCTGTTCGCTGGCGTACATAACTTATCGACAGCATCGAGCAGACGCCTCGCACCCTCTCGCGTGTCAGATATCGCACGTCCGTGCTTTTTTCTCCACCGAGCGCACGACAACAGCCTGAAGGGCGCGGCACAGAAGTGAGTCGGATAAATTGGGTAGCTGAGCGCGCTGTTTAGTTTTTAGGATGGCGTCCAGCAAACCACGAAGAAAACTGACCGAGTTTCCGTGCGACCAAGTGTGCTTCTGACACGACTAAGAATCGAATAATGAACACGCACCGAAAGATCTGGTTTCTTTTTTCGCATTCTTCGTCCCAAGATTTCAATCACGAGAAGGTGAACCAGGTGCAATAATATTGTAATCCTCGTAGTCATAAAATCAAGGGGGCGGGGATGCTGAATTCAGCGAGTGGGGGAGGATATGCATGTTTGGAAAATTCAGCGCGAAAAGACAAAGACGAAAAGCAAGACCACCCGACACGAGCACTGTCTCACAAATGAAATTTTATTAGGAAGGTTGCAGAGTATATAGGATGAGAACGAGAAAAGAACAAAAAAAAACAATAAACAGGGCAAAAAAATGATGCGTAAGAAACGCACACCGTTATGTCAATCACAAATATAGGTTTGCACCGTGCAGAACGCAGATTATCGCAAATTATCTACAAGATTCTCTTGTGCGATCGAGAGTCCAAATTTGGGCCACATGGTGCATATTTCGGAGGAAAACCAGTCAAAAAAGAACGACACGACAAGTCTTTGTTGTATGCTTACCTCTTCCCCTCCTTCGTCTTGTTTTGACTGGTTTTTTTCCTCAAGAGATTCCTTTGTCTTGTAAAAAATACTGTCGGACAGACCGGCTGTTGTTTGAATATCCGTCTATTTGAACACAGGAATTCTCTGACGCCAACAGAAAACTTACCTTAAAATTGCGCGAAATGTGAATTCTGGCGAGTTTTTAACGAAACTGTTGTGCTCGGTAAAGCACGAAACCAGAGAAAAATTATCCATGTCTGCCATATTATAAAAGGTGGTGACAACTGTGTAAGTGACGCTTCGACAACTTTGACTAAAAAGGAGGTTGCTTACCTTGAATCAGCAGTGAAGAAATCATCCTTGCAAGCCTGTGTTTTGTGTCTTTTTTACTCGTTTTTTCCTTAATCCGTACCCTTTCTTTACCCTGTTTATTGTTCTTTTTTTTATCTCGTTCTAATTCCACATATTCTGTAGCCTTCCTAACAAAATTTCACTTGCGAGACAGCGCTCGTGCATGTGACCTTGCTTTTCGTCGCTCGTCTTTCTTCGCGCTGAATTTTCCAAACATGAATCATCGCAGCTGCGAAAAATTACTGTCGGAAAAACAACCAGAACTTGGTTTCAGTACGCAGGCCTAAAACTGAGGCAGGCAGTACCAATTCGACACGGTTTTAATGGCGCGTCGGACCAGCATTAAGCCCCTCAACAGTAACAGCTGCTATTCTGATGCGCGCGTCATAAAAAAAGTGAAGTATACCACGTTGGCTCGCAAATTCGTGTTATAAGGGATGCTTTTCTCATCATTCTGATCATTACCAAGTTAACAGTGCGGTTGGTTTTTCGTATTTGTGTTTCCTCTGGTAGAAGGCGCTTACGAATTAAATGTTCTACCACGGTAGATAAAGCAAAAAGGGTTATAAATACGCCTGACGACGCCTCGCCTCCTAGCGAGGAACATTACACTCCATTTTCTGCGCGAGCCCACTGCACAACAAAACGCAGTGAGTGCGCAGTGCATTTCACCAGACGCATAAAATATTTTGGAAAAAGAAAAGACAGCTAGACGTGTTTCAGTAATCTAAGTAGGGCACACTATGCACGTTCAGAAGATACCACATCCATGCATCCAAGATTTTCACTTTCCGCGGCTTCGGTAGCGGTGTGTCAGAATATGTAAGAAGCAGAGAGGTATATTTCTAGTAGGCGTTATGGGAGACCATATATGCTATTATCGGATACAACTCAAGAATGAAACGGCAAGGATAGGATAGGATAAACTTTATTTGCTCTAATTACAAGGTCATTCAGCGGTCCGACAGAGTTCTTCCATCTTCCTGATGGTGATATCTTCTGTCTGGCAGGGTTGGTGCCCCTATTCCTGTGCTCCACTGAGGGTGGCTGCTCGTCGGGCATGCTGTATGAGCACCCGTTGTACACACGGGTCGCCGCTGGAGAGCACCCTCTCCCACTGTTCCGCACTCGGGTTTTCTACTCTATGGAATGCTTTGTTTTTGCTGCATTCCCATGTAATGTGATAAAGGGTAGACTTTGCGCCACACCATGGGCATGTGTCGCTATATTACCCAGGGAACATTTTACTTAGTATGTTTAAGTTCTGGGAAAGTTCTGGTTTGCAGTTTCCGCCAGTGTACTGCGTCATGTTGGTTTAGTATGTTGTGGGGTGGGGAGTATCTTATCCTCGTTCCTCTATGATAATTTAGTAGATCTGAATACGTCGAGGTCACCGTCATGAAGTCCTCGGGGTCTCCGTCCAAGCAAGGTCGCTTTGTATGCTCTCGAGCGATCTTGTCGACCCTTTGGTTGCCTTCAATGTCGGTGTTTCCCTTTTATCCAATACAGGGTGTGTCTGACTCGATTTTTGTTCTGGCCAGCGCGGAGGAGGATCTGGAGCGCTTTGCGGCCAATTCTGCCATTTGTATAATTACGGCATGCTTCCTTAGAATCTGTTAGTATTACAAGGGATGTATTTGTGCGGTAGCCCTCCGCGGCCGCCAGAGCAACAGCCATCTCTTCCCCCTCAAAGAAGGCCCTCCAGCCAATGGCGTCGACCGATTCTCATGACGTCGCGGCTAATCTGGGGTTGGTCCCCTATCACGATAACATCACAAAAGATTAACTAGACGCCCGTGCACTGCGATGTCAGCGCACATTGAAGATAACCCCAGGTGGTCGAAAATTCGTGGGCAGGGCATGTAATGCGAAGTCAAGATAACCGCTGGTCCTTAAGGGTAACGGAGTGGATTCCAAGAGAAGGCAAGCGTAGCAGGGGACGACAGAAGGTTAGGTGGGCGGATGAGATTACGAAGTTTGCGGGAATACTGTGGCCGCAGCTGGCACAGGATAAGGTTAGTTGGATATACATAGGAGAGGCTATTGTCCTGCAATGGGCTTAGTGAGGCTGCTGCTGATTGATGATCGATTAGGTACAACATAATTTGCTCAAATTACACACATGGTCTCCAACGCAAACTTCCCGATGCTCAGTGGTAGCTCAGTGGCTGCAGCGTTCGGTTGTTGGGCCCAAGGACGCGGGATCGAATCCCGACTGCGGCGGCAGCGTTTCGACAGAAGCGAAACTCAAAAACGCCTCTGTGCTGCGATGAGCGCACATGAAAGAACTCAATATGTAGCCTAAATTGATCCGGAGCCCTCCACTATGACGAGAAACGAAGGGAAGCTTCGGGGGCGTTAAAGTCCACATAATATTTTCTACAACCACCACCGTTACCCAGCAGCACAGACTAGACTCCCCGGCGTAGAGCGGGTCCGCCCGGCACGGCGTGCCTGTGTTTCTGCCTGTGCTTCGCAGCCGCCGCGTACGATGACAGGCTTCGCGGTAAGCGCAACATCCATCAGGCTCGTCTGGACGGCGTCTCTTCGCGGCTCTTCTTGCAGCGCGTGCCGCACAAAGGGACGATGCTGCTGCTGTTCTAGTTACCGCCAGTCAGACAGCTGCCCTTCTTTTCCGTCGCTGTCCTTACGCGATATTATAGCGTGCCTGCGCTACAGCGAGCTGCGTGCAGACCGTACACGTGAATCCTGGGAACGTCGTCTCTTCAGCTGTATAGGCGCATTGACATTGTTGATAGTCCTGGAATTAGTAAAAGAAAGAACACATGATTTAGCTTTTTCTTCGTGGGTGTAGAAGCAATTACGCTAAATTTTCGCTACGACTTTCTTTTTTTAATTAAGACACTGTTGAACTTGCATCGTCACATAAAGTTCGACTGCATGCGGTAAATAATATAATTTAATATTTTCCCTCATGCGGCTTCGATTTCAGCAGCCGAACGGTGGTTGTGACATTGCAAGTAGGTATTAGATATCGTAAGACGGACGAAATGTGAAATATAATCGCTGTTTTGCGCATTAAATATTGCCGCGAATATTTGCAGTGTTTCTTCTTTTTCTTTTTTCTTTTTTTCTTTCAGAAAAAAAAAACAACAAACACTGCAAATATTCGCGGCAATATATATGTTTGGCTGCTGAAACCAAAGCGGAAAATATATGGGAACTGTGTCCCCCGTTCCAGTTGTCGTTTTTTGTTAGTGTGTAGCGCGTTATTCACACCAAATATGGGAGGTGATATTCAATTATAAATTATTAACCGGGCTAAGACGAACTCCTCGTGGTGATCCTTGCTTATTAAAGTCCTTCTACAGAAAAAAAGAAATACCGAAAAATGCGCTTTCTTTACCACTTTAGTCCTCTGACTTCAAATTAATACCCGGAGAACGTACGAAAATCGCCAACTTTCTTTACGATTTTTGGCGAAAATGACTGTTGTCATGCTTAAAATACACGCAAAAAGCGCAAGACGTGTTTCATTACGTTTTGTGGACAACTACCGCCCTCTAGTATTGAAAATCGCAACCAGCGCAATTGCTGACCGTAACTTGTCTTGGACAATGAGAGCAATACAAAATCGGGCCGGAGGAGTTCACTCGTTTTTGGCAATATTGGTACGATCTCCCATGGCAAGTACACCTTGGGGTTGGTGGTTAAAGGGTTAAGGAAGGATGGTTGGCGGGGCAAGGCGCTGCGACAAGCATAGTTAGAAGGGGCCTCAAGTCCAACGTGGCAGCATCTGTACCTGTGACGTACGACAATAATAATAATAATAATAATAATAATAATAATAATAATAATAATAATTGGTTTTGGGGGAAAGGAAATGGCGCAGTATCTGTCTCATATATCTTTGGACACCTGAACCGCGCCGTAAGGGAAGGGATAAAGGAGGGAGTGAAAGAAAGGAAGAAAGAGGTGCCGTAGTGGAGGGCTCCGGAATAATTTCGACCACCTGGGGATCTTTAACGTGCACTGAAATCGCACAGCACACGGGCGCCTTGGCGTTTTTCCACCATAAAAACGCAGCCGCCGCGGTCGGGTTCGAACCCGGGAACTCCGGATCAGTAGTCGAGCGCCCTAACCACTGAGCCACCGCGGCGGGGCTCGTACGACAGTAATAATAATAATTGGTTTCTGGGGAAAGGAAATGGCGCAGTATCTGTCTCATATATCGTTGGACACCTGAACCGCGCCGTAAGTGAAGGGATAAGGGAGGGAGTGAAAGAAGAAAGGAAGAATGAGGTGCCGTAGTGGAGGGCTCCGGAATAATTTCGACTACCTGGGGATCTTTAACGTGCACTGACATCGCACAGCACACGGGCGCCTTAGCGTTTTTCCTCCATAAAAACGCAGCCGCCGCGGTCGGGTTCGAACCCGGGAACTCCGGATCAGTAGTCGAGCGCCCTAACAGCAGCCTCCTTTTTGTGTGTGATGAAAATTGAAGATTGGTTTCTGTTGAAAGGAAATGGTGCAATATCTGTCTCACACCTCGGTGGGCACCTGAGCCGCGCAGTAAGGGAAAAAGCGTAATAGATAAAGGAGGCAGTGAAAAAAAAAAAGAAAGAGGGGGGGGGGGTGCCGTAGTGGAGGGCTGCGGGATAATTTCGACCACCTGGGGATCTTTAACGTGCACTGACATCGCACAGCACACGGGCGCTTTTTGCGCATCGCCTCCATCAAAACGCGGCCGCCGCCGCCGGGTGTGCTGCGACTGAACAAATTTCGGAAGGAAAAGCACACTGCTGGAAAGTCGCAAAATGAAATCTTCTTTATTTTTGCAAGCTCGGCGTAAATTCCAGCAAAAGTATAATTTAATCAATATAAAAACTAAATACGGCCAGATTCTAATTTATAAGTGGAGATCGTTATGCCCTTTCTGTGCCCATCACATGACCCACAACATAAAGAGGGACTAAGTCGCGAAATACATATAGGAAGACCTCGATTGTATGTTAGCAAGCAAAAAACTTACGGCCGTGTCAGAAACGAGTAACAAGGAAAGAGGGTGTCATATTGTAGATACGGCATTAATAATACTTTCAAAGGATGCCTTGGATTCAAGTTTATAGTGCCACCCGAACTGTTTAAATGAAGGAGGGAGAAGGGGGGGAGGGGGTGTAATTTGATGCGAGACCATTATCTGCGCAGACGGTAGGTCGTTTCCATTATTTACAATGACGTGTGTGATAAACGTCGCAATAACTAATAAACTAAATGAGCTAGAATATTTACGCACACTTCTTAAGATTTACGAGTGGTGTTCAATAAGTCTCAGTGAAAGTAAAGGTGCAGCAGACTATTGTTTCAGCCGTCTATGTAACGGTTACGAGCTACGTGGCTTTCCTCATACATTCGATGCCATGTCGGATTGCGTTGAAGATGGATAGGTGGCAGCGGTTAAGTGAAGGAACTGGGCGCAAACTTTTCCTTCGTTCTGTGACACTGCTGCATGCATTCTTTTGAGACTACTCAATCATTCGGCAACACCCGTATGGCTTCTACTCACTTAACATTGCTTTGAGTACGTTAGCACAATGGCAAATAGTGCGTTTGCAATGGTTGAAGGTTGCGTTAGGTTTATACTCGTTTACTTCTTATGGAAGCGACATTAACAAGCAGGTTCCCAAATAGTTATCGAAACGGTATTAACGAGGTAAGCGCAGTAGAACACAAATTCCTGAATTCAGTGCCGTATCTTGCGAAAAAAGATGCAAGGAGAAAGCTCGACATGTTCACCGCCGCTCTCTGTCCAGGTCCTCAAGGCATAACGTTGAAGAATAAGGTACCTTCAATGAGTCGAGCTCCCGTTGCTGATGGGTCGTGAAATTAGGTTGCCCAGTGCTATCTGGCATCCGCAAAACCTCCAACTGGTGGGCAGGTGTGGATTTATGGGCCCCACTGTGAGGGGTGCTTTGGGAAACGGAGGTCGTCCATACTGGCATCATACATTTCTAGTGTTTTCGTCATTAAATAGAAAAGGAAGGGGGGCGGTCATTGCGTTTTTTTTAACACAATTTCTGGCTTCAGTGTTAGTTCCTACTATCATCATGCATTTCTTGAGCTTTCTTCATTGATTAAAGAAAGGGGGAGGGGGGGGGGGGGGGGTATGTGCAGTATTTCGACGCAATTTCTCCCTTCAGGGGATTAGGTTAGGTAGGCGGGAGGGGGGGGGGGGGCAGTGGTCTGGCTTCTCCGCATCTCCTGATGATGAACAGGACGATAATGCCTGTTTCACTTAAGTATCCCAATTGTAAAAATAAATGTACGTGACCACGTGGCCTATAGTGTGAGATGCTCGCGATATCTGTGACTAATAATTAGTTGCATTAGATTCCTGGAAAGATTTGGGCGTCGCGTTTTATTTCATGCTATTTTTTACAAACCTCCTCCGATGCTATTTTTTACAAACCTCCTCCGAGGTGGAGGAGGTTTGTAATTAGAAAATAATGATGATTAGCAGCTATGTGAGCGGCTTCATAAATTAAAGTAGCTCAGGTGAATGTCATTTGCAATTATACCTTCTCTCTGCAAACATAGACCAACCGGACGAATTTCCGCCTAAACATTGCGCTGACGTATTTCCGCATTGAGCCTGTCGATCAATTGAGCCTCGCTGTCCACATGAAAGAAGGGATGATTCAGTCCGGCCGCGTTCCACGGTCTAACCTTCAGGACAAATTGTTCTTCAGCGACAGAGAATGCTAACAGCCTCCCGATTGGAAGTACTCCGCCTTGTGGAACTGCATCCTTGCTAACAGTATCGACAACCGATCACTTATTTCCAAGGTCGCCTTTCGCGGGGGTTGAAGAAAGCCTGCTTTGCTCACCGTTGGACGTATACCGAACATCCCGCAGGTGCACGGCAGTGTTATAAAAGGATCCATTCATCTTGCGGTTCTCTCCCTCAACGGTAGCGATTATTAAAACACCAGACAGTCTTGCAAAATCCTGTCCCAGTTCTTTGAAGGAAAGAACGCAGAAAGTTTGGCGAGTGCCGTAGAAAGCGTATTATGGCTTTGCAGTGTGATGACCCCCATAATGCGCAGGTCCATACGGGACGGAGAGGCAAAGAGACACCGTATGGCTCAGTTTAAACAAACAGGTATATTCAATAATTACACATGATTAGGATTATACATCAGAGGCTGGGGCGTCCGAGCTTACGTGCCGACGACTTCATGGGGGCGATGGAGTGGCTCCGGAGTTGGGCTCGAGCGGTTGCTGGCAGAAGCTGCACGCCGTCGGGCTTCGGCGCTGAAGGCCCTCTTGGCGAACGATGTCGTCCTGAGCGTGTATGCAGTAGAATTTCAGTAGTCGTCCGTTTCTTCGAGGATGGTTCACAAACCCTTCCTCTAGTGTCGTTCGGCTTGGAAGATGAACAGGAGGCGAGCTTGTAGATGATGACAGCAGAGCATAATTTTACAACAGAACAAACTTTGCACTACTTTACTCATCGACCGGGCAGGTTAGTGCCTAAGTAGCATCACATTACATGCTAAGCATGGAGCCCCAGCTCAGACTGGACTGCATCCGTTTACATGTGCTTTTAAGCACTTGATTAACAAAGGACTAAGGGCGGTCATTTCCAGTGGCCCGCCCAAAGCATCAATTCTCCAATCCAAAATAACATGCGAGATGGGGACCACCCCTTGGGTTGGGCTTAGCCTCGAACCCAGAGTCTGTTAACAATACAAACTAAATAACAACAAAAACGCCACCACTCTCTCTCAAGTGAGAGTATACACAGGCTCTCTCTTCGGAGCTAATTCACTAGCGCCTGTCTTTCCACATTCTTGGCGAGTACTGCCTGTCCGCCATGACAGGTGTCCGTCACGGCCCTTCTGGGAATGCGCTTTTGTTCACGAGGCACGGCGGGAAGCTGTGGGTGCCTTCCCGGCGATAGCCCACGTCGAAAGGGGAAGGAGGGAAAGAATGTTGTCTTCGCGGTAGCGCATAGCGTCGGCTGTGGTACGGCGCGCTCTGGCCCGCTGACAGCTCCCTTGTCCTGGAATGTGCCCGGAAATTGGGGAGGATAAAGCCTGTTTCCCCGCGGCGGCGGCGGCGGTCCGGTTGTTCTGGTCGTCACTCAAAGAGCATGGCTGGGTAATTGATGATGCCGCTGTCACGGCGGCGGGTCCCTTCGTTCTGGTCGTCACTCAAAGTGCATGGCTGGGTAATTGATGATGCCGCTGTCATCTGGGTCTCCGTCTACGCCGCGCCGTGAACGCGGAACCTCGCAGCACACAAGGAATGTCACAGCAGAAAGTTTGGCGAGTGCCGTAAAGCCAATGGTAATAATGTGAATGGATTGCTTTCAAATCTTACCCACGTAAAAAAAAAGGCGGACATCGTTGAAAACACCTCTGGAAACAAAACCCGCGGTATTAAAGACAGACAATAAGTAAAGAAAGTGCTGCGGATGCGACCTAACATTTCACCCGGTTTTTAGGTACTGCATGCGTAAAACTTCCGCGAACAAATAGTAGAAGATGCTGAATCGGTTCAGTCCCTGTGCTTTGATCTCATGTTCCGCGGTTTCGCCGTGTATTAAGCGCCGGGTGTTATTTTTTTCAACTAATTTTGCTCCATACGTTTTAGTAAGCGGAAGACTTTGTGAGCTTAAGATGATCGCTGGTTCTTATACGAGAAAAAAAATGCAGCCGCATGAATAAGGCTGCGGCAACATTGAGCACTACAGTGCATGTATTCGTCTGATCAACGGCAAGTCTTCTCAGTTCCAAAACGTTGATTAGAAGAATGAGACTCTCCCTCGATCCTTGCTCATTCTGTTTTGCGTTGTCGAGAATCCCATCTTCATGTCTTTGATCTACCTTTGAGCATTAGTGTACACTTTGCTGCACATTTATACGCAGTCACACACATCTCATTTAGCCTATAGGGCCATAATAATCATTTGATTCACTTATGGTGGCCGAAGCATCTAGAAACACTCGCGAACTCGGCCAGCTATAGTAACAAGCGCAATAAAACTGCACGATTGCCACTTCAACAGAGTGCGGTTTTTTCAATATTGTGCATCTGTAAGTAAGCTAATGGAGGCTTAGTGTACCACGGCTGCGCACACGCATTTCCGCCCCCCCCCATGTCACTGCGCGTGCGCAGGAGACGTCCGGTGGACCAAAATACGTCTGTTCTATACTACGTCTCCACTAAGCAAAAGGTCATTACTGGAAGGCTAAATTACGAGCACACGTATTTCAGTGACCGACTTTCAAAACGAACCGCGCATGGTATCACAAACGACGTCTACTCACAGAAGAAAAAACTGGTTAGTCGGAGTGGGCATCGCTGCTAGCAAATAGCTGCCGACTGACATCGCAACGAAAGGTGGGGAAAAGTGACTGTAAGGATTGGCGCAGGCAAGCGTTCAACTATAAACGTACACGCAACACGCCATCAGTGGTGGCAAATAGAGAAAAC
>JARKHS020013201.1:135000-222566 GCA_030143305.2 Amblyomma americanum | reverse complement strand
GGCGTGAAAGATATCACGCGGGCGTTGCGAATGTAGTGCTCGAATCTTCGCTGTATGCAGCCAACTAACTGCGTGCGAATCCGCTGCTAAACTGGGCGCGGCGATGCAGTTTGCCCACGTCTACTTGCACGACCTCTCGCAGCTACCTTATAGAGTAGTTTTCTTGCATGTGCGTGGGAGGGCCAGCTTTGAAAGCTATCTTATTTTTTTTTGCAGATTCCGCAGAAGTAATTCTTTGGAGTGTATGTCATGAAATACTCTGACCGCGTTAGCTGCACAGTACGAGCTCAAAAAAGTGTATTGATGGTTTCCGGTTGCCAGAAGCACAATAGGCGATCAGATATCACTACTGCACTTTATGCACGAGGCCATAATCAGAATTAGTCCAAGTTCTTGACCGCACCTTTGCGATTCTTCCGAAAGAGGAGCTATTATTACGGCCAGGACCACATCGCAGTATCAGAAATTGCCGTCGTGGTGGCTCAGTGGTTATGGCGCTCGTCTGCTAACCCGAAAGACGCAGGTTCCATCCCGGCCGCGGCGACCGAATTTCGATGGAGGCGAAATTCTAGAGGCCCGTGTACTGTGCGGTGTCAGTGAACGTTAAAGAACCCCAGGTGGTCAAAATTTCCGGAGCCATTCACTACGGCGTTCCTCATTGCCTGGGTCGCATTGGGTCGATAAACAACACAAACAAAACGAAACAAAGTGTATCGGAAGTGGGTATCATTCGAACAGCGTCGCGTAACTAGGTCTGCCGGTGTAGAGTGGCGCAAGACAAGTTCAAAGTATCGGCGCGTTTTACTTAGTTTAGCACTAGGACAGGGGCGGGTAAGGTGCGCGAAATTTATTTGTTTATTAGTAGCATGGCTTCTCTTCGCATATGCGCATATGGACACGGGGTTAACCTTTCTTCAAATCCTTCATGGTCCTTCCATATGACATCCATATGCGCCATCGCCTCAAAGCCTTTAGGGTATCCATGCCGTAATCTCAGAACTTCTCCTGCTCACATTCGTAAACTAGCTTATTATCCTTTTGTTCGTCCACAACTTGAGTTCGCTTCCCCCTTTGGCCTCCTTATCATACAACATGGTCAGCAGGTTAGAGTCCATCCAGAACAGGGCTGCACGATTCATTAAAAAAAACTATAACTACCATTCCAGCACCACTCATATCAAAACCGATCTTTCAATGCAGTCTTTAGCCACACGCCGTGGCATTGCTCTCTTAACACTACTGCACAAGTATGTTCACCTCATAGATCATGTTCGCTTCACCCCGATGTTCCGCTTTCGACGTCTAAAAGATTGCACAATCACCTCAGCTTCACAAGATATACGGCGACCAATTAGCTTTTAAGTCATCAGCACATCCTCGAGCAGTCAGATCATGGAATGAGTTACCAGATAACATCGCTTCTCTGTCTCATACAGATACCTTCCATCACGAACTCACGGCATATTTTAGTGAAGTCATCACTTAACATGCCTTCAGTAACATCTTTTAATATCGTTCTTGGTTTGTTGCAGCCGTTAGGTGTCTTTTTGTTTAATTATTTATTGAATACTGCGGACATGCTCTATGTCCAAGCAGGAGAGGGAAATACGTACAGGGGAAAAGCAAAGCAAGTACGATAGTACCGAAAAATACAGATGCCACAAAATAAACAATGTAAAAACACAATTGAAATTGCGGTTACAGTGCAGCTACTAAGCCAGCAGTGAAGATATCAAGAATGATTGGAGAGCAACATAGAGTTCTGCAGTAGAGCATTCCATTCAGAAACTGTTCTTGGAAAAAAAGAAAACTTTTATGTATTTGTGCGTGCAAAAATAGGTTCCAGGCTATGTGTATGCTTGTGGCGCGAGGCTCGTTTAGAATCACTAGCGATGTGATTTTCAGGTCGAATACCAAGTCGAGAAAAGTATAATGAGTGAAGGAAATTGAGACAGGCTTTCTTTCTGCTTTCTTCTATCTATTTTGCTGCAATTCTTGTTCTTACATTTTTCTTTTATGCTTTGCATCTTCTTTTCCATATCTATTTATCGTATTTTACTCAGCATATCACGTATTGTACTCTATCACGACTTGTTTGATTACGCTCTGACAACATGAGCTACGAGCATTTAATACTATTTTGTTTTTGTGTTTTGACGTTTCTTGCGTATTTGTTTTTCTTATTCCCCGGTTGTTAGGTTTATTACTCTGTTCTTTTTTATGTGTTTATGCAACTTTGCTTGCACTACATTTTCTTTTCATATCGTTCGGCCTATTCTGTTAGAAAGTTCTCGAAATGTGATGCCTCCTTTACAGAATGTCGTATGGGCTTGTAAGGTATTTCAAATAAAAACAAATCTACAGAATCTATGTTAAAACACAGCAAAGATGAGATAAACAATTCAAGCTAGTCTGCAACCCGTTGTTACCCTCTTCTTATCGCGCTGCCTTTTAGCAGTTCTACTTCACTTCGCGTCAACACTATCGACGGATCGCTCACGCATTCTCTGGAGCTAGATTTTGGTATTGCGTACTCTTTTTTAATAAGTGCATATACAGATAAGTGCCACCGCGGCACATATATTGATAAGAGCCACCATGGCAGGTGCCTGTCCTGGACCAAAGCATGTCTTTGTAATCAACATAACATAGTTAAGTTCTCCGTACCACTGGCGTAGAGGAGCACAGCGACAATATCATAGATAACAACATGTAGCAGATACGCTGTTATCTGGATCTGCAAACATATCGCTTCAGGGCTGCGTGCGATTCCACAATGAACAGATGAACTTGCTGATCAAGAGACCGTGATATAGTTTTCAGAACTCTTTCGGGAAAACACTGAGATGAAGTTGGAATAAGATCACAGCTAGAACCACAGTTACAGCTATGACATTAGAGCTGTTGTAGCTAGAAAAATTCAAGCTGTGGGAGAAACTGCAGCGTGTACTAGACAGCAATACTGATTTGAAGCCCATCATTGCGGGCAGATCGGGCTGCCTCGTCCGCATGATGGTTTGCTTTGATATCGCAGTGCACTGGAAGCCATTGAAAAATGATGTAATGACCTTTCAATATGGCGCAGTGGTGTACCTAGCGAATCTCTGCAACGTGTTGTTCATGCGACCCACGGCGTAGAATAGCCTGCAGGCCTCGAAGGGCTGCTTTGGAATCAGCGAAAACTGAGAATTCATGTGGAGATTCTTGGCTGATGAACTCAACTGCACCCCGAAGGGCAGCTAGTTCTGCACCAGTTGAGGAAGTGTGGCAGGTCGTCCTCACCTTCATCAAGATGGACCTCGCCGGGATCACCACAGACCCCGTGCGACTGGTTGAGTTGACTGAGCCATCTGTGTAGACTGGTATGCGGTGACTGTGGTTAGGATGCAGATGTTCCAACGAGATCGCTTTGAGAGCAGTCAATGATACACCAGCTTTCTTCGCAGTTTCGGGAATAGAAAGGTGCACCCGGGGTTTATGTAGACTCCATAAGGGCGAACAAGGTTTTGAGGCAGGGGTGAATTGCGATGGAAGATAGGCACGATGAGCATCAGTGACTTTGACGAATTCAGCACGTGGTCTACTTACCGGAAGAGTTGCGAGATTATGACAGGGGACCCGTGTGAGGTGCCGAATAGGTGCTATCATGGTGTCAACAACACTGTATGCAGTAATGGGATGTTCCTGTGCGACAACAGTTGCTACTGTGGAGGCACATCTAGGTAGTCCAAGGCAGATACGGAGAGCTTGCGTGCTTTGACGAGCATCGATGTTTGCTTTTCTAATGTAGCTGAATATGGAAATGTTATAACGAAGGTACCTCAGAAATAGTGAACGGTGTAGTTGTACCACCGAGCGCACTGATACCCCCCGGACTTTCCCACTAAGAAGGAGAGGACATGGAAAATCGGCATTAGTTTATTTCTCATGGTGTACACATAATGGTTTCACGAGAGATTCCTATCGATGACTACACCTAGGAAACTATGACTTCGGTGATAGGGGACAGCTTTGCCATTAATACGTAAGGCGTAACGTGACATTGTTTTGCGTGTGAACGCTGCAAGTGAACACTTCTGGGTCAGTGTATTCAACGTGAAGTTTAACTTTCGGGGAGTAGAAAGGAGCACTTCAATATCGTCTTCCAGCCGCCCTTTTCATCTTGTACTAAAGCCCGTCGCTTAATGCACGTTCCATTTTCCCTATCATTTGGTAGAGATAGAACAAGCCAACGGCATTTGTAGTTAAAGACATTAATACGGTGCCTCTTTTACGTTTGCAGGTGAAGTGCTGGAACAAAGAGAGTGGATGCCAGTATGTGGCGGCTGCATCAGGAATCGTCCAGCATTTCCAACGCGAATGCAGACACCATCCCGTCTGCTGTCCCAAGTGCTCTGCCACCGTTGCTTGCTCCAACGTGATCGCGCACCTTACATCGGGCCTGTGCAATCCGACGCAGATTCTCAGATCTCAAGGTGCAGGTCGATCGGGCCACAACGACGAGACGGCGTTAGCTGCGTCTTTCAGAGGCGCGCTAGAGGAACACGCGGGCGAAATCCGAGAATTCCTGGGGCGAATTGTTAGTGACGTCAGCGCGCACGGTGACCGGCTGAACGAAATCTCCCACGCCATAAACTCTCTGAAAGAAGCTCAAGTCAGTGTGGGTGAAAGACAACACCAGGACAGTTTGACACAAATCCAGTGCGAAATCCACGCGTCTAAGGAAGAACTCAAACAATTCTTGACTGAAAGGATTGGTACGCCTAATCTTTCGGGAAGCATAGACAGACTGGAGAAAACACTGAAGGATGAAATGCTGAACGTGAATAGCCAAACTAAAGGCTGCTTTTCACAGGTTGCAACTGCCGTGGAAGCACTCAGGGCTGCGTCGAATGAAAACGGTCAGAAGGCAGTGGACCACATCAAGACCTTTCTGCGACACACAAAAGTAGGACTTTCCTACTGCAGGTTTTCTGTAAAAAGTGTGAGATCCCTTCAAACGACCGCATTAGAGGAAGGCTCGGCTCTCTACAAGGGCGAGATGGTGTACTTGCGCGGCTACTTCTTGTCCCCTGGAGTTTATTTGAAAAAGAACGGCAAATCTGTGCTACTACATGCATGGCTCCGTCTGCACAAGAGTGATATGGATGACTTTGTTCAGTGGCCATTCGGGCACAAGGTCAAGCTGAGCGTCCTACACCCCGGGGAGGGCGCAGAACGGGTGGTTGAAGAATTGCCTGCTCCTTCTTACGAAAGATTTCAAAGGCCAACAGCTGCAAGCAACTTACCTGTTCATTTCCAGGCGTCGCTTAATTTGAACAGCCTTATAAGCGATGGTTACATAGAAGACGACCAGCTTCATGTAAAATACGAGCTGCTACCATGATCCGCCTCGACTGAAGACACGTTGTAATAGTGTAAAATATTTTTTTAGGAAAGCAACTTTTGATTCAGTGCTGTAGTCTCTTATTTCACGATCTGCGCGGCTTTGGTCAAAGTTACTAGCGTGAAAAAGGATCTTCATACTATTTATATATGCCAGAGTTTTCTCGGTCGTATACTTCCTGGATTTGTTGCGGCAAATGCTTAAAAATCGAGAATAAAACCGTTCTTTTTTTCTGAACTGAAATGTATTCCTCGCCGCTGAGAACTGTCCAAGGTTACTGAGCAACCATTGGCGGGCAGATCGAGCAAAGCAAGACGATGAGAAGCCTTGACTAAAAGCCTTCACTTCCTTCACAAAGCAAAGTTTAAACTACAGTGCTTTTAGCTTCAATTCTGGGAAAATTAAGCCGAATGTCTTCCGAAAGTTGCAGCGAACCAAATTGCTGAACTTTCCCCCAGTCGCAATGGTAGCAAGCCGAGAAAAACACCCCACACTACTGCCCCTGCCGAAATTTGAGCCAGCGTTGGCACAAAAATAGGGCCTTTTTTTTTCCGCGGACATCTTTGAACGTTAAGTAGTAAATGACAAATTCTGCATATATCGCCATTAACCCTCGAAGCTCCGAATGGTGTGTGATTTTGTGACCGACGCGAACTAAGTTACACAGACCACAAATGTAGCAACGGAAACAGCTATAGTACACAAAGAGAGAGGGTTTATTGATAAGAAAGGCAGAGAGGTTGTCCTGAAAAATAAATATCTGGCCTGCTACTCTGCTCTGGGGGACGGGAAGAGGAGATAAAAGAAGGTCACGATGGGGGACGATGATGATGGGAGGAGGCAGATGAAAAACTACTTTGGAAAAAAAAGAAAAAAAATTTAAAAAATAAGGCACACATTCTGACATCACAAACGCGAGGCAAGGTCCGTGTCGCTCAAAAAGCGTGAGAGCGCTCGCGTTGCCTTTACAGTTCTAAAACTATCTGGCCAAGCGCCGAGGATCAAATCCTCACAAGCTGTCGCATTCATAGCACGTAAGCATACTTAAGTGCTCCCGGTAGTTTTTATTTTAGCTGGTTTATTATTACTGAAGCCATTTGTTACTCACTGCTGATAGGGGCTCTTCTGATTTCCTTAAAACATGTGCGGAGGGGAAGCTCAGCAAGTCACTGCCTTAGGATTTCTACTTAGGCACCACTTTGCTGAGAAAAGATTGCAATTAATTCCACAACCTAAGGTCGGAAGGTTGTGAGCACTGCACATTTTGTAGGTATTCTTGGAAGTTTGCTCAAAAGGACTGTGACAACAAACTGAAGCTCGCCGACATCGACTGATAATTACATACTCAGGGGGGGGGGGGGGGGGGGGGGGGAATGTACTTTCTCTGTACGCAGCTTTCATAAGCTTGAAAAGAGCAGAAATTTAAGCACATGTACAAGGGATACGAGCCATTCTCTCAAACTACACTGACGTGAATGATCTTGTTTACCTTCGCAAATTTCTGAGCCTAGACAAATCCGCCAGTCGCTTTCAGCCGGTGATCAAAGAGTCCTTTTGACCATCAACATTGCAAGTTTGAAATGGAGCACACGGAGCAATTATCGCCGCTTTTGTCAGCTATGAACGCGTCTTTTGCGGGAGAATAGGTTTAATACAGCGTCACAGGACATGAAGGGGCGGACACAGACTGGCGACAGACTAAACACATCAACTTGTCGTGCCACTCGGTGCAGAAATACAACTGCTCCCATCGAGGTTGGAAACATTGCTTTTCGTCTTCAACTTTTAGTTTTATTGAAGCCCATGTGCACCATTCTCGGGCAAAATTTTTGGAAATTGAAAAATTGCAAGACACTGCTATGAAAATATTGAAGGTAATGGTCTATTCTTCTGGTATGTAGCAAAATTTTTTAAAGTGTTTAATCGATCGCATCGAACAGTTAAGACTGCCGTAGAAAACCAATGGGGGCCGCTTTTGACGGCAGCGAGAACGTTAACATAAAAAATTCAAGACTACCATCAGGTGATCTGTGGATATATTAATTGTTGTGGTGAAATCTTACATTATATGAAAAAAATTGCGGTCATAAACGGTTTCCCGCTCAAAGATAATTTTGTCCAGAATTGCTGGGTATGTTCGACACCGACATGCAAAAACTGAACTTTAACTGCAAAAAGCCTATGTTCTTACTGATAAAAGGGTTGTAGAAAATATTGAAATAGACCTGACATAAGCGAAACACCAATTAGAGCAGGCTATCGCCGAATGGTTTTCGGTGCGGTGACGCGCCTGATATAACTGGCCAAATAATGTCACAAATGGTGAAGAAAACAGGTAAAACCACTCCGCATGTGCGAAGCCTGCATGACATCTCATAAACAATTCGACTGCCTGACTTTATAGTGAGGGTGGGGGGCTTTTAAATAAATTGTTTTACTAGGGGGAGTAAAAAGGCTGCAGAAAACTACCTGCCAGAGTCGAGAAAACAAATCGCAGCCTACAACTGACGTCGAATCAAGCAATCAAGGCGAATAAATGCACTTGAAAAACACTGCAACACACCAGGAGCGTATAAAACGCAAGTTTTGTGTGTCCGTGATGAAGTTGTGCCAAGAGGTATGAGCTCTCTTCAACTCAGCGCCATGTACAGAGCGCCCGTTAGCTTGACGACCTGCTCTAAAGGCTTCACTATTAGACCGGCAGCTGTTCCTAAGCGGGAATCTGCCTGGGACCCAAGCGAAGCTAGCATCTAGAGTTCCTGTATCTGCTCCCCGCAGAAGCGTATAAAAGAACACTACTGGCATCTAATTCACAGCTCTCCCTATGCGTGAACTGCTAAATGCATGGCTCACCCTACAGATGGAGCTGGTGGAGCTCAAAGCGGAGTACGCGGGCGGGTTACGTAAACCTTCAGTCTGTTAAGAAAAGCTTTTACAGATTCACGTTAGCTGAGGGACGTGATTAGAATTTTGAGTGCGAAACTAAAATTGTTCCTAAGAATTGTCTTATTGTTCACCCGAATATTAATTTAAAAATCAGGGTGGATGGATTCAGCAGTATATGTGTTTATCCTTTCGAATGAAAGGGTTTCGGCGTGAAAATACCTCTTCCTACTTGTAAACAAACCAGGTAGGTTATGCAACCGCTGACCAGTTTCGAAGAATCGGAGCCACCCAACGAATTTTCCTGTTTAGAAAGGCGTAGTTCAAGCACCTGCTTTTTCGGCCCACGTAGAAATGGCCCCACCAGAATGGGTCCCGGGTTCGAACCCGACCGCGGCGGCTGCGTTTTTATGGAGGAAAAACGCTAGGGCGCCCGTGTGCTGTGCGATGTCAGTGCACGTTAAAGATCCCCAGGTGGTCGAAATTATTCCGGAGCCCTCCACTACGGCACCTATTCTTCCTTTCTTCTTTCACTCCCTCCTTTATCCCTTCCCTTACGGCGCGGTTCAGGTGTCCAAAGATATATGAGACAGATACTGCGCCATTTCCTTTCCCCCAAAACCAATTATAATATAATATATAGAATGGGTCCGGTATACCCCGCGGACCTTACGCTGCACGTATTTAGCGCCGTGAGGCATACCCCATCCTACCTTGACTCTAGCATTATCTGCCCTGCGTTTCAATGAAGCCGAAAGTTTGCTAAGTGTGTTTGGCGCATAGAACAATACCTTGCCACCATATTTATCCGCTATCACAATGCACTCTGGCGACTATGCTCGCTACGTCACACTTATGCCCCTAGCAACAACTACCGCTCTTCGAAGGGCGAAGGTACGTCAAGCTTCCACATGCTCATCTAGATCACTAGCCGATAGAGCACTTCGATGTGCTGGCATTCAATAAAGTCCGTAAATGCATTGCGCAAATTAATCATACTGCTAGCCTGTCGCATGGCGTTCCAGTGATAACAATCTTCAGCACTTTGTAGCCCATATTAGTGTGTACACACGGATAGTGGCTGTGTATTATATGAAGACGACGAAGGCTGTGAAGTGCCGATGAACAATGCTATCAAAGGACGGCACTCAAACAAGCGGGCTCAACGCCGCAGATTATGCGAAAGGCGGAAGTTGCTCGCTGTTCTATATCGGCGCTATATTGCTCTGGTTATCCAGGGTGACACACATTCCAGCGTTTACAGTGAAAAAACGTTTAAGGTAGAGTGAGACTTCGGAAATGAGTTTCGTAAGCCTAGTGTACAGCAGTTGTAATAAAAGCTATAGGTGCAAAATATTCAAGGAACTCAAAAGATAGACGCAGCTTGCATTAGAGCTTAAAACTAGCTTAGAATTTTGGTTAGAATTTTTTATCTTTGTTTACTTTTTCCCCTAATGTACCCTTTTCTTAAAAATCTACTTTCCGCAGCGTGTTGCAGTTTTGTACGAAAGTAACAACCAACGCTTTGCAGAAGTCGAACTAAAATTAGGCGCTTCCAACAAAAACTATATCTGTGTGTTTTTTTTTATTTTGTCGTTGGAACAAAACTGCCGCATATGAATGTTGGCGAGAAAAATACAAATGCACTTAGGCTATTGATTCATGTTATAGTTATGTAAATGTTATAACAGCTGTGAAAAATTTTGCTCGCGTATATAGTTCTCGAGAAAAAGGTAAACAAACCCCCAAAAATGTTGTTTTTAAGAAAAATGCTGCTCTGAATGCCGTCTTATTCATCAGAACTTCCCTTGACAGAACACCTACAGGAGGAGTCCTAGTGGCTGAAAAATGTCTCACAAACAAGGCCATATTTCAAACCGAAACCAAGACCTTAGTTTGTGATCAAAACTTTCAGAGCACTGAAGTTTTGCAAGTATTCGAAAAGAAGAGACCCCGTCGAAGTGCCCCCACTTTTCTGATCGGCGTGACGAAGAAAAAGGACAATTTCTTTTTTGAAATCGCGAATACCCGAGTGTAGTATATTTGCTGAAAGATAAAGAAATTCTCTGTCAGATGATCGCAAAATCCCAAAATTGAATATTTAGACAAAACAAAGTCTCACCCCACCTCATGATGTATTAGACCACTCCAAATATTAACGAAAGCGCATTTTACATTGCCAGTCAAATAATATATGAGTTTTTATTGCGTGAGTTTTTTCTCCATAGTTCTTAGGCTTTGGCATACTTGTAATATGTAGTAGTGTTACTAAATCCCCCCGCCCCCTACCCCTGCAGTTTTGTTGTTACGGATACCTGAACGTTGTCAAGATTTCATGTAAAAGGCCTCGACACTTGCACAGGAACTTGAAGCGAAGTGTAGCCCGGCAGCCTGTGTCCTGCAAAGGAATCAGCGCTTGCAAAAATTTTTTTAGACAGTCCATAGGCTGTTTATAGAATTTCTATGGGCAAATATTATAGAGTAGTTTATAGAAAATATGTAGATATATGGCCATACACTTTTAGTAGAATTTTGTCTACAGACAGTCATAGACAAATGTGTACTGAAAGTCTAATAGACACAGGCCTATGGACAGTCTATAGACGGCCTATAGACCTATGGCCGTACACTTCTTGTAGATTTCTGTCTATAGAGAGTCTATAGACAAAAGTTTACTGGTCCAGTAGACATAGGCCTATAGGCTGTCTATAGATATTCCAAAAATTTATGGCATGCAAATGCTATAGACCTTTGTCTATAGAACTTGATTTCAGTTACGTTGGCTTATATCATAACGCACCCCTCATTTCCCTTGCCTTGTCTGCTAATAGCTTAACGAGGGCCTCGATTCTGGCAGTCTTGATGCCGTAGGCAGCATAAGAGAGTTCTCGCACAGTTGCCACCCCCACCGTTCGCTCACGCTCCTACGTGGCACGTGTGGTAATACAGGACGTACTACGTCCGCCGCTACGGAGGAGGGTGGCGCTGGTGAACGCTCTCAAGGTTCGATTACACTACGCATAATCACTCCCGAAAGCAGAATATTGGACGGCCGTCGCCGTAGCTCAATTAGTAGAGCACCGGATTCGAAATTCGGAGGTCGTGGGTTCGGATCCCACCTGCGGCATACGGTTATTTTTCTTCTGCTTTCTAATCAGTTATCTTTAAAATAACTACCATATTAACCTCCCATTGATGAACACCACAAATTACAAAAAGCGTCCCCTATGCTCCTTGGTTTTCGTGTAAGAGAGAGAGAAACCCTTCGATGAAAAAGCAGAGAATTTAGCCGCCGCTTAAAAATCGCTGGCATGCTACTCTGCCTGGGGAAGGGAATTTTGGAGATAATGGCGGAAGGAGAGCGGGGTGTAAAAGGTGAAATACAATAAATAAAAAGAAAGAAGAAAAATGCAGCCATTAAATGCGTACTAAGGTGCTTTGGCGCGTTATGACGTTACATATGAAATGATGAAGTGCGTAGTCCGACAAATGGGCCGACAAAGTTCACTGCATGAAGTATGCATGAGGCTAACAAGCACAGTGAAATTAGGGCTTGCCAATATGTCTAATATCATTTAAATAATTTAATATCATTTAAATAAAGGTCATTGTTGCTCGTCTCTGTTGCCTAAGGCAGGCTAAGGGATCTGAAACACTGTTCATTGTTAGAGGCACCGGGGAGAGCTATTCTGCATGGAATGTTCATAGTACGCACGCTCGTCAGCATACCCAGGGCACTCAGGCAGTATATGTTCTAAAGTCTCGATCGAGCCGCAGTTGTCACAAAGCGGACAGCCCAATTGACCGAAACGGTATCGCAAGCCGTTTGTAAATGCAGCATTCAGGTAAAGTCGGTGATGAAGTGTTTCCAGATGGCGAGGATTTCTGGGCGGGAGTCTTGATCTGAGATGTGGGTCTACTGAGGACAGAAATTGGTGTGATGTGTCGGCAAGCTGATACATTTTTTTCGGAAGCGAATATTTTAGCTATTTAGTACGCATCCCATTTCGTGAAGAAAGTCCGAATGTATCTGCTATGCGAGTGGTTTCGGTGAGTGTTTGCATCAGTCATGTATGTCATAACGAACCCCTCTTTTCCTTTCCCTTGTCTGCTGAATAGCTAACGAGGGCCTCGATTCTTGCAGTGTTTATGCTAAAGATAACATAAAAGGGTTCTTGCCCAGCTTCCGCCCTCACCGCTCTATCTCGTTCCTACGTTGGACTCGTGGTAATACAGGACGTACTATATAGGAACGTCGCTATGGACAAAGGATGGCGCTGGTGAACGCTCTCAAAGTTCGGTTACACTACGCATAAATACACCCCAAAGCAGATTGGGCAGCCGTCACCGCAGCACAGTTGGTACAGTACTGGATGCGAAATTCGGAGGTCGTGAATTCGGATCCCATCGGCGTCATCTGGTTGTTTTTCTCCCGCTTTCCAATCAGTTATCTTTAAAATAATTGCCCTATTAATCTCGCATTGATGAAAACCACAAATAAAAAAACTTCCCCTATGCTGTTTGGTTTTGGTAACTGTCGGCTACTATACATAAATGTTTTTGTCGACACCGGTCTCCGTTTTTCCTACAATGGGGCGTGCTCCATAAGAACAACCCTGGTTCCAGTTCGCGAGCTGACCTCCTAGTCGTCCCCACAACTCTTCGAGAGAGAGGAAATCCTTTCTGTGGGCCACGATGAACCAACTTCTGGCCACTTGGGATACTCTCGCACGCTTGCCAGAATACGACAGCTCTTCTACTGGCCCCATCTTGGAACTGTTGCTAAACGCTATGTCCAGAGCGGCCGGCAATGTCAGCGCAGTAAGACCCCGGCCTCATGCCTCCGGGACTCCTCCAACCTATTTCACCACCGCGCGCCGCGCTCGATAAGATCGGCATGGACCTTTTGGACCCTTTCCTTTTGTCCTCGGGGTAACAACCGGTGCAACATCATTGCCACTGTCTATCGCACCCTATGCGCCGAAGCCAAGGCCTTACCTCGTGGTACAGCGTCCCAGGTTGAAGATTTCTTCGTGAAACTAATCGTACTTCGGCACGGCGCCCCGACCTACGTCATTAGCGGCAAGATCATAGCCGAAATGTTTCAGCTCAGCGGTACGACCCATCGCAAAACTACTGCTTACTGCAAGACTAACGGGCGGACCGAGCGGCTTAACAAGACCGTGGCGGACATGCTGGCGATGCATGTCGATGTCCATCACAAGACTTGGGACATGATCCTGCCGTATTCGTGACACTCACGTATAATAAGGCAGTCCAATAGACGACACGTTTCACACCGTTCACCCCCTCTACGACGAGGAGGTTCGGACGATGCTCGACGCAATACTCCGTTGCACAACCGATGACCATCTTTCGGCCGACGCTGAGCAGTTTGCCCAAGACGCCCAGCAGGCTCGTCAACTAGCACGCCTCCACAACGCACAGTAATAATATAGATTTCGGCCGTTACAACCTTCGGCATAGGCAGTTTCCTACAATCCCGGCGACCAGGTTTGGGTATTGATGCCTGTTCGACGACGAGGCTTGTCCGAAAAGCTCATTTGTCGCTGTTTCGGTCCTCATAAAGCCTGGCGGCGCGTCGGCCACGTTAGCTTCGAGATGCTCCCGGACGAGGTACTCCCAGACCAGAGGTGGGCAAATGCCCTCATTTTTACCTTACCTCCCTCACCCTCATTTTTGAATCCATGGCCCTCCCTCACCCTCACCCTCACATCATTGGCCCTGCCTCACCCTCACTCTCAATAACAGTTGTTTTAAAACTAGTTATTTTTTGTAGTCGGCAACTTGTGGTGATATTACTGAGTAATGAACATTAAATAAATAAACACAGTAATAAGACAAGCCCTCAAGGCCCTGTTAGACGACAGGCCAGATGCTTATATTGTGGTGCGTGCGCGTGCACGTGTGTGTGTTGTTTGAGCTAATACGTGAGGCTAACCCGAGACAGCTACGAGTTGAGTCGCAAAATATCACTCTGCCTTTACTTCTGGCACGGAGTGCATGCATACATGTGCCTTGCACTTATAACATTTCATTGTTATCGGTATGCACTGCTAAAACGTGACAACGCATTATTTGTGTCTGTGAACGAAAAATAATGGACGCCAATAATATTTATAAAATAATGCAGTAGCGTATACGGCGACACTTAGATTAAATGCTAAGTACAGAGTAGACTCGGAGCAAGGAATGTTTGTAGGTCGCTTAATTATAATTTCCCGATGACACTGCGATAGCACTAGGTCTTCTGAATTTCACTGCTGAATTTCACTGCTTCTAATCTCCCGCCATTTCATGCGGTTTGCTGTATGCTCCTCTGATGACCATTCCACGCGCACGGATGGAAGACGATGAAGACCGCTCTTTCAAACTACAGCATGGGAGACAGGCATTTTAACACGTGCGAACGCGGGTACGTGACGGAGACGAGGACATTGATTAGCAGTTTTTTTATTCGAGATGTTTTCCTTTAGGCATAATGAGCAAGGGAGAGAAAGTTAGAAGAAGGAGTGTAAACAAGCCTCGCTTAAAAAGTGGCAAAAGTTGTCGATAAAGCAATTATCCAGAGTCCACTTGCGATAGTCGCTTCAACGTCCCATCGCAGGCCTACCTTAGGAAGCGTCGTCTCACGGAGGCTGTAGCCGGGCGTCACACAATTCAGGTGCAGCACCACAATGGGGACAGTTTTCAGTCAGTTTCTGATCGCGGTTTTTGAGTCACTAAATACGAGTGTGGCAGTGGTGGAGGAGATCCCAAGGGCAATTTCAGCTTCTTCGGTTTCTAGCGAGGTGTGCGTTAGGACCGATGCAGCTGCTAGAGGGGAAAAATTGTGGCCGATTGCGGAAATGGCAAAGGCCGGCTGAGTGGTGTATGCCGCGGCATCTACGTAGACAGCCTCCGTGTGTTGGTTATAACGTTTGTGTAGTGCCTGGGCTCTTGCTGCGCGTCGAGCTTGGTGGTGGACTGGGTGCATGTTTTTCGGGAGTGGATGTACTTTTAGAAGCTTTTGGGTGGCCCCGGGAGTGGGGTATGTAGGCCGGAGAGTGTTGGTTGGGTTAAGACCTAGGTTCTTAATGATGCTGCGGCCTGTAGGGGTGGAGGAGAGACGTTCAAGTTGTGCTGTCCGGTGAGCTTCTGTAAGCTCGGCTAGTGTGTTATGTATGTCCATGAGTAAGAGCCGTTCGTTGGAGGTGTGTCGAGGGAGGTTGAGTGCGGTCTTGCATGCCTGGCGAACCAGGGCGTTGATTTTCTCTTCTGCTCTCGTGAGGAAGAGATATGGGAGAGAGTATACTATGCGGCTGACGACGAATGCTTGAACTAGGCGACGGAGGTCATGTTCTCTCATGCCCCTGTGTCGCTTGGCAATTCGTCGTATGAGCCGCATGGTCTGATGGACGGTGTTTGTCAGTTTGGTTATCGTTGCGGTGTTCTTGCCGTTGCTCTGGAGTAGGATGCCTAGGATTCGGACCTTTTCCACTTCTGGGATGGGGGTGCCGTCCAACGTGAGCTTTATTGGAGGCGGGGGGCCTAGGTCCGTCCTACATCTCGGTGGTCGAAGAATGAGTAACTCGGATTTGGTAGGGGAGCAGGCCAGGCCGACGGTTGCAGCATGCGCTGCCACCAGGTCGGCACCGGCCTGCAATGTTTCTTCTATGGCTCCGGCATTTCCTGTGGTTGTCCACAGTGTAATGTCGTCGGCATAGAAGGAGTGCGAGAGGTTAGGTACTGCGTTTAACACCTTGGCCATGGGAATGAGTGTTATATTGAAGAGCAGCGGCGAGAGGACTGACCCTTGTGGGGTGCCTCTGCTGCCGAGTGCGAAGGTTGGGGAGGAGAGAGACCAGAAGCAGATTTCTGCTGTGCGGTGTCTTAGGAAAGCTGAAATGTATTTGAAGGTGCGCGGGCCGGTTCCTAGTGCCTAGAGCGCTTCTAGGATGGCGGAGTGGTTGACGTTGTCAAAGGCTTTGGTTAGGTCCAAAGCTAGTATTGCTCGCATGCGTTTTGCATTTCGGGGGTGGAGGGCCTCTTTCGAAATCTGAAGCATAACGTACGTTATGCGGACAGATGACTGCGGAAGCCAATCATCGTGTGGGGGAGTAGGTCGTGATCGTCGATATGGTTCTGTAGGCGTTCTAGGACCACATGTTCGAACAGTTTGCCTAGCCATGATGTGAGGGAGATATGGCGTAGGTTTTTTAGATCTAGAGGTTTGCTTGGTTTCGGAATAAAGGTTATGCGGGCGTGCGTCCATTTGGCTGGTAGCGCTCCATCTTGGCAGCACCTGTTGAATAGGTCTGTTATAGCCTGTATGGAGCGCTCGTCGAGATTCCTAAGCATCTTGTTGTTGATTTTGTCTGACCCCGGGGCCGAAGTGGTGCGTAGTTTCTGCATGGCGGCATTAACTTCCCAGGTAGAAATGTCCTCATCTAGTGTAAGATTGCGGCCGCCGGTGTGCCCCGGCGGATCCTCCCCCGCGGGGCCTAGCTGGAACACCTTAACCACTTGGGAGGCTTGGGAGACCCTATTGCGTTCCGAGGACCCGGCCAAGCAAGCCACCGCCACAGGCCGGACTGCCAGCGTCATGAGCCTCCGGGACATGAACATTTGAGTGTAGTGGGGCCGTGCGGGGGCCCAAGGACCTGCGTGTCCTAAACTCCATTGTGTCCATTAAAGTTTTCGCCACCACCACCCTTTATTTGGAGAGCAGTTCAACTTTTCCTCTTGTAGCCCCTCGTAGAAGGCGGAGCGAGAGATGATTCAGACCAAGGTGGTTAAGCTGCTGCTTTATTTCCATAGTAAAACTACAACGTCTGGCTTTGCCCACACCATTGCGGCACTGCTTTCCTTTACCGCAATTCCAGCGAAAATAGAAAGATACGACTCTACTGAGCTCTTTAAAGTATGAATGGAAAAATTCGACACTAGTGCCGCCAACAGGCTTTGATTTGACAGTCGAATTTCGCAGACGCATTTTTTGCGCTGCAGCCAGTTCATTGAAACCTCACTGAGCTGAAATCGGACTTCGTTCCGGGAAGCAACGCTAAGAATTTGGTAATTCAGCAGCCTTAAAGCTATAATTTCTGCATGTTTTACTTACACTCTGATATCCTGACAGACTCGGGGCTCATAATGAAGATGCTGACTGCGGTACCACGGTTCCCTTTGGACCGGCGGCCACCCGCACGGCCCGACCAGTGCCTCTTTGTTAGCACACTGTACAGGGTGTTTCACCTAAAACTTTGCACAATTTTCAAAAATAGGCATATTGAGTTAGAAGAGCTCTTTTTTTCGGCATAGCATTGTCAGTTGTGTAGTAAATTGCGGTGACGGAGAAGGCGTGCGGCTCCCCTTTTTCGTGTTCGCCTCGTGCACCTCCAGACTGCAGAAACTGCGTCTTCCCCGGAAACCTTCTCCCTAATAATTAGCGCTTAAGAACGGGAATCTATAACGGGCTGCACAGGCAAAAAATATTTGCTGGGAGTTCGGCTCGGGCCACCACCTTCGCCCTTGGAAAGCGCATCTTGCTCTCCCTCACCCTCACCTCATCATATCTTTCCTCCCTGCCCTCACCTCACCATGTATTCCCTCCCTCGCCCTCGTCCTCACGAATTTTCTTGCGCCCATCCTCCCTCACCTTCACCTCACCGAGTGAAATCCTCATGATGTGAGGGTGAGGACGCCCTCATGAGGGCTCGCCCTCGGGAGGATGCCCATCTCTGCTCCCAGAGCAGAGGCAGCGTCGGCTACCCCATGCCAGAGGTCATCCATGTCCTGCGCATGAAGCCCTATTTTGCGCAGTGACCTCCCAACTTTTGTTGCGAGAGCAACACTACGCCTCCGCTTCGCGTGATAGCACTTTCCGCCGTGGTCGCACTTGACCTTGAGCCGTTGTCAAGCATCCGCCAGACGCCGCCCCTCGGCGCCGCGCCACTCACTTTACAGCTGTGCGCATGCGCACGACGTCATAGAATAGCCGCGCGCCTGGCGCGCGGTGATCCGAGTAGTAGCAGCTCTGCGCATGCGCCGTAGAAGGATATATATATATATATAATATATATATATATATATATATATATATATATATATATATATATATATATATATATTCTTTAGGGGTTCCAATGCGCCAGTTTACAAGTGTAAGTACAGTATTACGACAAACGCGACTGTTCGTTTTAAAGGTTTAATGTGCCAACAATTTCGGGAATGGTATTCTCTTCGTCAGGGCAGTCTTACAATGAAACAGTCTTGTCAATATAAGGACACAAAGCGGGCGAGGATGTATGAACTCCGTCCTCAAAGCAAACTTGAGAGATAGGGCAAGGGGCCGTATAATTGACCGCGCAGCAGCTCTCACAGGGGCAGTGGCTGAATAAAACAGAAAAACGCAGAGCAAAACGGGGAGGTGGAAATAGTAATGGAGTAGAAAAGACAACGAATTTGAACAGCGGTAGAAAAGGTCAAGGAGCGTTAAACACGGCTCTCGGCGCACCGGGAGGCCGCACTGATGACACGTGAGCTTTGTGGCTGTTAAAGCGGAAGCGAAATGATGTCTTGGTCTGGCCAATGTACTCTTGTCCACACACCTCACAATGAAGTTTGTAAATCGCATTGCTTGAGTCGCAGTCGAGGTCTTCGCTTATGTGAAACACAAAGTTGTCGAACTTGGATTTTGCCGGTTTGATGTCGCCGGCTGAGAGGATCAATCCAACGCTTCGTGAAATGGTTCAACGGTCAGGTCTCCAAATTCAAGACCGGAGTTCGTCATCTCTGCAGGCGCAAAGAACTCGGCCCCGGTGTGCGCTACATCGACCACGGATTTACATCGCTGCCTCTGTGGCGCTTCCATGCTGCGGACGGACTGCACACCAGTTTTGCGGGCGTCGGACTGCTGGCCCAGCACTTCAAAGCGGAGCTCAACTATCCACTTCATGGTTGGCAGCCGACCCCGTTCGTGCCAGGCAGCAGATACCCTAAGCGCCGCTCTGGAGACGCGGCCCCTTCAACATCACCTCCCAGTATACCGCCACCGCCAGTGCCGGAGCGACGCTTCAACACCCGCAAGACCTACGCCATGGCCGCACAGCAGGCTGCGCCTGAACAGAGCAACTGACTACCTGTTGCAAAAGGTACGGCCCGCGGAGTGCAGACGTGGTCCCAGACGTTCCTGTCAGTGAGGAAAATTATTGATAAGCGCGTGAGATCTGAGCTGCATGCATCTCACCTAACGTCCTGCCTGTCGCGGGGTATTGTTCCAAAGGGACTTCGTTTGGGCTGTACACTGTCCATGTCCACATTCAGTGAGAGAGAGAAAGAGGAATGGGATATTATACTATTGGAAGCATCGCTAAAGCTAACAGAAGCTGTGGTCAAGCACAGTAAACGGAAGGTTGCCGAACTTCGAGATGTTGAGGAAACACAGATGCGCCAGCATGCTCTATCTCCTGCCGAACTGTGCGAACTGAAAAACTATGAGATAAAAAGAAGGCAGGAAGTCTCCAACGATAAGAGCAAAAAACTAGCACGCGACAAAGTTCCGCTTCCTTCAGACGAATATACGGGAACCAAGTCGTCCAATTTGAGCTCTAACGTTCGGTTGGCAGCTGTTGGCTGTGAGGCCGTTGTCCCACCTAAAGAGGATGACACAACGGCCCACAGTTCTCCGAATGTGCTTGGTACGGGGTCTGCAGCTGAGAACTGTGAAACATCGTGTGGGTACACAAATGTGGTGAATTTTTCACAAAAGGTTCTCACGCCTGCCCAGATGAGCGTCGTATCCAAAGGTTTAACATTTTGTCCAGCATCTGGTAAGTTCAATGAGTTTCAACTCTTTCAGGATCTGGACAATTTCGAACGAAACCTCCGCCTTAGGGAGTATTTCCATGAGCACACCAGCGACAGAACACAAACGATACCCACTGTCTCAGATAAGTTGTGGATACCGAGCTAACAACGCGATAGACACCTTGATATGTATATATCTGCGGTGCAGAAGGATATCATCACGGCGTACGGAAAACAACGTCCGGTTCGTAGCAATCTTTCGAACAAGGAACGACAGGCTTTGGAAACGTTGCGTAAAGACGAAAACATAGTAATAAAGCCGGCTGACAAGGGTGGAGCTATAGTAATCCTGGACAAATCAGAATATTTAAATGAAGGCCACCGCCAGCTTAACGATGCTCAGTTCTACAGGAAACTTCCGAACGACCCCACAAGTCAACTAGTGATAGTAATAGAGGACACTATTGCTGGACTCGCTAAGAACGGTAAAATAAGTGCGGCAATGTTAAAATCAATGTTGCCGAGAAATCCAGCTCCCGGCCGGTTTTATCTCCTCCCTAAAATACATAAGGCCAACCATCATGGCCGTCCAATCGTGTCCAGCAATGGGGCTGTGACGGAGAACATATCTAATTTTATCAACTTTCTCATCAAGGACATCCCTCCCAGTTTTCCTTCTTACATCAAGGACACAAGTCATTTCCTTCGGGAGATTTCCAACTTGAAAATCCCCACAGGAGGCCTTCTAGCGACTATGGATGTTTGCTCCCTGTATACAAACATCCCGCACGCCGACGGCATAGCAGCAACGCTGGCAGCCTTCGAAAGCTGAAATTCTTCGGTAGATTTGGACAATGGAACTCTTTCCGTCCTTCTTGAACTGGTCCTGAATTCGAACAATTTTGAGTTTCATGGTGAGCACTACCTCCGGATGAGCGGTACTGCGATGGGCACAAAAATTGTACCTAACTACGCCGGAATCTTCATGGCGTCACTAGAAATTCTGTTCCTTGAGAAACCGCCAAAACAACCACTTTTCTACAAGCGTTTCCTGGACGACATATTTCTTGTATGGGAACATGATGAGGCAAGCCTGTTGGAATTCATAGCTCAGTTTAATGCCCTGCACCCCTCAATCTGGTTCACCCACAGTATCTCCGAATCTAGAATTAATTTTCTCGACGTGGAGATATCGGTAGACGGTAACTGCCTTTCGACTACACTATACAAAAAGCCCAACACGGATAGGCAGCAATATCTTCATTTCCAGAGTAGCCATCCGAAACACTGCAAAACAAGCATTTCACACTCTCAGGCGCACAGATACCGAAGAATATGTTCTACAACAGAGGAACTTGACCAACATACAAGGACTCTCAAAGCCGCTCTGTCACGACAGAAATACCCCGGGGAAATAGTCGATGACGCGATTGAACGCGCTCGCAACCTAGAGCGCACATCCATCTTGGCAGAAAACAAGGTCAAAGACGACAGCAAAACAAACTTAATCCTTACATTCTCCTCAACGGCTCCCAGAGTAAGTAACATACTAAGCCGTCATTTTAATATAATCAGACAGAGTAATAAGTTGTCACTAATATTCAAGGAACCGCCCAGAGTGGTGTACCGCCGGGACAAGAACCTGAGAGACTTGCTTGTCAATGCGAAAACAAAGAAGAACTCTACCCAGGGTGGATGCCACCCATGCGGAAAACCTCGGTGCAAAGTCTGTCCGCACATTTTAGACACCAAACTGGCAAAATCCAAGTTCGACAACTTCGTGTTTCACATAAGCGAAGACCTCGACTGCGACTCAAGCAATGTGATTTACAAACTTCATTGTGAGGTGTGTGGACAAGAGTGTATTGGCCAGACCAAGACATCATTTCGCTTCCGCTTTAACAACCACAAAGCTCATGTGTCATCATTACCCAGCTTACCCCTTTCCAAGCACCTGCGTATGCCACTCCACAGTTTCGAAAACATCCGCGTCATCCTTCTCCAGTCCGGGTTCCCTAGCACCTATTACAGGGAACAAAGGGAGTCATACCTCATTCACAAGTTTGGCACGTTCTCCCATGGCATGAACGCAACTCCTGGGAGGCTCTCCTGCTTGAGGGAGGCAACGTAGGAAATTTCACCCGTCATAGGATTTGGACAGCATTATAAATCAAAATACGCCGGATGTTGTTCTTGACAACTTCAACCACGCTCTAAATGGCTGGGAATGTAGCTGTTTATTTTGTCAGTAATCTCCTTTGTTCAACTTACAGCCAGCTTCCATGTTCTATCTGGAATAGACACCTATATTCTAACTCTATCACCTAGCCCACTGGGACCACGCGGCAGCCCCGCGGGCCGCAAACCTTTCACGGTTTCCGCACACATGTATTATTATTATTTTCTTCTTTTTTTAACTTCCGTTTGATAAATTTCTTGTATTCTGCGCTATGTCTTCCGCGCCTTATTCATTCTCATTAACCATTTGGTATTTGTTTGGCGCCACATTCTATTCATTTTTTTGTGTGTGTTAATATTTTCTTCTTTCAAAGTTGTCTTGGGCTAATAATTTTTCTGCTCTTTTTCCTTTTCGTTTTCTCTCTCAAATTCCTCTCTGCCTTCTCATTACGCACTCGGGCTTCGCTCAATATTTGTTGTCTTTTTTCCCCCACGGCTGCCACTTTTTCACGGGAAGCGCACTGCCGGACACGGGTTGAAACGGCCTAGTATATTTATGGCAAGAAGGGCACCAGGATGTCTGGTAGAAAAAGCCCGACGGAAGGGCCTACCGAAGAAAAGAAGCAAAGATACGCATACGGCACGGCTGCAGGTTGCCGCTGCGGCGCGCAACAAGTGTCTCTCGTGCGCGTCCCCAGCAAGCGTCTCAGGATACCTGATACGGGCTGCCCGCGCGGACCCGGCGGCGTCTTGCGGGAGTGTCGTAGAGAGAGGGGGAGGAGGGGGGGGGGGTGCAGTGCGGCCTCCCGGTGCGCCGAGAGCCGTGTTTAACGCTCCTTTCCCTTTTCTACCGCTGTTCAAATTCGTTGTCTTTTCTACTCCTTTACTATTTCCACCTCCCCGTTTTGCTCTGCGTTTTTCTGTGTTTTATTCAGCCACTGCCCCTGTGAGAGCTGCTGCGCGGTCCATTATACGGCCCCTTGCCCTCACTCTCAAGTTTGCTTTGAGGGCGGAGTTTATACATCCTCGCCCGCTTTGTGTCCTTATATTGACAAGACTGTTTCATTGTAAGCCTGCCCTGACGAAGGGAACACCATTCCCGAAATTGTTGGCACAATAAACCTTTAAAACGAACAGTCGCGTTTGTCGTAATACTGCACACACACACACACACACACACACACACACACACACACACACACACACACACACACACACACACACACACACACACACACACACACACACACACACACACACACATATATAATATATATATATATATATATATATATATAATATATATATATATATATATATATATATATATATAAATATATATATATATATATATATATATATATATATCCACGACGGTCGCGGACAGTGCGTTGAGATCGGCATCTCTGAAGGAAGCCCGGGATAGAAGACGCCACGAAACCATGAAGAAGTGCCGAGCTGAAGAAAAAGTGACAGGACGCGATCAGCATAACATCGCTTAACCACAAGCGAATCCTAAGCGCAACCATGGTCTGTAGCTCTCGCTATCTTCCAGGTTTAAAAAGAGCTAAATCACAGCCATTTTTCCGAACTTATTCCTGCGTGCGCGCGACTTTTAAGAAGAGACTACTCTAAGGCAGCGTTCAGGATGAAAGACGTTGACGATTGTGGCGCTTGTACTGAAAGACGTTGAAGTTTGCCGGCTCGCCTCCTGAAGGACGTGCTACCAAACTGTGCCGTCCAGTCCTTGTCACCAACATCATCATCATCAGCCTGACTACGCCCACTGCAGGACAAAGGCCTTTCCCATGTCCCTCCATTAAACCCTGTCTTTTATCAGCTGCGGCCACCGCATCCCTGCGAACTTCTTAATCTCACCCGCCCTCCTAACCTACTGCCGCCCCCTGCTACGCTTGCCTTCTCTTGGAATCCACTCCGTTACCCTTAAGGACCAGCGGTTATCTTGCCTTCGCATTACATGCCCTTCCCAAGCCCATTTCGTCCTCTTCATTTCGACTAGGACTTCGTTAATTAGCGTTTGTTCCCTCACCAACTCTACCCGCTTCCGGTCTCTTAACGTTACTCCTACGATATTTATGTCCATAGCTCGCTGCGTGGTCCTTAACTTAGGCTTACCACTTTTTGTTAGCCTCCAGGTTTCTGCCCCATAGGCTAGTACCGGTAGCATACAGCTGTCGTACACTTTTCTCTTGAGGAATATTGGTAAATTGCCATCCATGACCTCAGAGAACCTGTAATATGCGCTCACATCCCATGCTTATCCTTCTAGTTATTTCCATCTCATGACCCACCAACACTGTGACAATATTAACCGAAACCCATCAATGTTTGACTAATAGAAATGCCCTGATAGTTTCATTTAATTCTTCCAGAAAGATCGCCTAAACTGTACAGGGTATGACAACAGACGTCAACGAAACAAAAAGAAAAGAATTATTAGCGGCAACTCCCAGGAGCCCTGTACAGCCAATGACACGCATGAAAAGTGCAGAAATAAAACAGTACACACTGGCATGAGTGCATAGTTGTGTCAGCCGCCATGTTGTCTTGTGAAGTAAAAGCGTAGCGAGCAAAGACGGCTTCGATGGTTCAGGAGCATGATGTCAGTGCACGTGAGAATCAAAATCGCTTTTCGAAATCCCGCGCTGCCATTGCTAGGATTTGTCTCGCGGCAATGATACGACCCCTCATCAACACAAAGAAAGTGTTGTTATAATTTTTTTTTTACCTACAGCGGCGGAAGATGGCGACATTATTTCGTTAAGGTCGGTTTTGGTGCAAAAGCCGGAAGTGCCAGACACTGCGCAGTTTATTACACGCATGGCAGTTTCAGTTCAGAGCCAGTCTTGAAATGGTTTCCCGGTTGCTCAGACGTCGTTCATCAAAAAAAAAAAAACCGGCCGACGCAGCAGCATCATGTTGCACCGTGGGATGATCCCTTGGGAACAGATAATTGTTGACTTCACGATTGACGAAAAGGAAAGATAAGGTCACGTGGTGACGGGGCGTATACTGAAGTTCCATCATTGTGAAGAGAACTGTGTGTGCGTGCGGAACGCTGCTTTCCGAAAGCATGTTGTGCACGCTGGTCGGGTTCTCTGCGGCATTAGACTGGAGGCCCCTGCGCTTCGTGAAGCCCATTCCACCGAACAGAGTATGCAGTGCGTGTGGATTGTTGCGCCGGAAGACAGTGTTCTTTCCATGTACCCACACACTCTGCGAGTCGTGCTACAAGCAGTGTACTGAGGTAGGCCTACACGCTTGCCCGCTGGACGGCCGCGAGTTCCGGGCCAAAGACGTCGACTGGAGGGAGTTCCCTGCCGCAGAGCTGCTCAAGAGAGATGTAAGTGAACAAAAGCAACGCGAGAGCAGTTCTCCCTGTTACAGGCATTCATGTGCAGCTCAAAGATCGTATTCAGGTGCACTCTAATCATGAAGAGGCGACGCTGGATAGGAGGTATAAAGGCGGGATTGATGACGACACAAAATGAACAAGGCTTAAGGATTTAAGGAGTGGCCCCTTTGCGCTAGCCAACGTTTCAGCAAGGAAGCTTGTCTGCGTTTCGAGAAGCCAGCTTAAATTAAACCTTGATTTGCGGAAAGGAGCTCCTCCCTAAGCCTTGTTCACTTTGTTTTTACTCATAAAGGGACGAGACTGCTGAAAACTATGCTCTCTCGAAATTAGCAAGTAGTCGTAAGGCTCTGATCGACGTTGAAATCTTTAGGCACTTGTATGGAGGCCGCGACTGGAGGAGGTGCAGCTGTCGTTGACAAGACTGCTCCTAATTGAAGGTGAACAGTCCGCGGCGATTGTTTATTATATGCAGACTTCCATGCATGCCAGACAAAAGTGTCGAGTTATAGTTGCTCGCTGCTTACGGTGTTGTAGTTATAGTTCCGCGCCGCTTAACCTTTACGCTAAGGCCACCGCTGGCCGCCTTGGCAACAGATGGAACAGTTGTTCTTGAAAGGAAGCGATGTTATTAGGAAGTACGAGCGGCGAGAATGTGAAGCGGGGTACGTGATAGCCGGCAAAAACCCGACGAAGTGCATCGCAGTGCCATCTGACGTTGAGCTTCTGGTGTGGAGACTTTGGTACGTGCGCTATTGCTCGATACTTTCGTGCTTATTCGCCGTACCTTTTCGCCCGCTTCCCGCTGTATACGGTAATCTTGTGCATCTCCAGGGGGCGAGAGGAAAGTAGTGCAATAAAACGGAGAGTTGAGCGAGTTGGTACATACTGCTGGGAATAACAGCGCTGAGACGAGGGACAAAGAAAGAAGACAACATGACCGGCGTTGACTAACAACTGAACGTTTATTAGAAAAAAAAACATGCAAAATATACTCCTTTGACAACCACGGGCGCGTGCGCAACACCAAAAGCCACAGTGATAAATCAATAACTTGAATCCAGATACATTAGTTGACAGTCATGAACTGTTACAGAGGGGGTGCTCACGCATGAGTCAATGTTTTTATGAATATGAAACGCTTCACTGATTTCCCTTGTTAGTTTATCTTTGTGTTTGTACAGGATTCTAGTTTTATTAAAAATGGGTGTACATGATTTTTCAGAAGAATCAGGTTGGTTATTCCGGAGGCAGTTCCTGTAATGTAAAGCCAGATTTGAGGACAGAGCCCCTCTCAAAGAAGTGTCGTGGTCTCGCAGGCGGGTATTCAAGCACCTTCCTGTTTGACCTATATAGGTCTTCCCGCACGTGAACGGCACTTCATACATGACCTGAGGCATGACCTGAGGTTTGTCCCTTGTGCTGAAGGGGTTGTGTATGAAGTGCCGTTCACGTGCGGGAAGACCTATATAGGTCAAACAGGAAGGTGCTTGAATACCCGCCTGCGAGACCACGACACTTCTTTGAGAGGGGCTCCGTCCTCAAATCTGGCTTTACATTACAGGAACTGTCTCCGGAATAACCAACCTGATTCTTCTGAAAAATCATGTACACCCATTTTTAATAAAAGTAGAATCCTGTACAAACACAAATATAAACTAACAAGGGAAATCAGTGAAGCGTTTCATATTCATAAAAATATTGACTCATGCGTGAGCACCCCCTCTGTAACAGTTCATGACTGTCAACTAATGTATCTGGATTCAAGTGATTGATTTATCCCTGTGGCTTTTGGTGTTGCGCCCGTGGTTTTCAAAGGAGCATATTTTGCATGTTTTTTTTTCTAATAAACGTTCAGCTGTTAGCGCCGGTCCTGTTGTCTTCTTTCTTTGTCCCTCGTCTCAGCGCTGTTATTCCCAGCAGGAAAGTACTTCTTCAACCCCCGTGTCACGCACATAGATCGGCGACACGCGAAAGAGATGAACAATGTGCCGTTCGTCTAGCCCTGATTAGGCAGATAACATAGCTTTCTCGGCGACGAAACGGCTCGGCATGCGCTACTCTCACGTCATTGCCATTCTCGTGGTTTTAAAGACAGCGTCTTATCTACCATGGCCGGTTGGGCTGTTCCCGAAGTGGGGCAGCCCACGACTCTTTCCTTAGCTTATTGCACGTACTCGCTGCCAGCAGCCTCATACAGCAAGAGAAACAGGCAGAACAGCATGGGGGCCAGAATTCTATGATCGAAGATCGTAATATTTCGCTTTCTTGCTTTTGTTTCACAAATGTACTGGAACTGACACGAAGAGCGCCCGAACTCTTGAATGCACCCTTGGGGTTCGAATCCCCAATTTTGTTATCCTCTGTTTTCTCGAGTGTTTGTCGTGGGAGGACGTGGGACACGGACATGTCATTAAAGACCATGAACTTCTAAAAAAGCATTAGCTGACGTTGCATAACTAGGAGCCTAACAACTTGTATTTATTATTTTACTACATTTTATTATTGCTTGTGTTTAATTTAGCAGCGATGGCGTAGAGGTAGAACATCCGCCTCGCGTGCAAGAGGACCGGGGTTCAAATCCTGGTGCCGCGCAATTCTCCACCGGGTTTAAAAAAAAAAAAAACCGCGTGTCGATGGAATTGCATAACCAGGCCTGGAGTGCGGCCTTATCTCGGTGACCAGAACCGACAACGCACTCTCTCACCAGAGCAGGATTTGGCCACCCTGGTGTAGTACTTGGCCACAACCTTCTATGATCAAACCAATTAACCCTCGGCCCTCAGTCCCCAGCGGCTGCAGAGCAACGGACCACGGCGGCGGTCAGACCTGTGACGCAGCGGAGGGTGCTAAGAATCTCTGGCTCCGGACAGGCCGCCATTGGAATCTGAACCTGGCAACGTTTAACGCTAGAACTTTAGCTAGTGAGGCTAGCCTAGCAGTGCTGTTCGAGGAACTAGCGGGAATTAAATGGGATGTGATAGGGCTTAGCGAAGTTAGGAGGACAGGTGAGGCGTATACAGTACTAAAGGACGGACACATACTGTGCTATCGCGGGTTAGAGGGTAGACGAGAACTAGGTGTGGGTTTCCTCATTAATAAGGATATAGCTGGCAACGTAGAGGAGCTCTACAGTATTAACGAGAGGGTAGCAGCTATAGTAATTAGGCTGAATAGGAGGTACAAGCTGAAAGTGGTGCAGGCCTACGCACCCACATCCAGCCATGATGACCAGACCGTTGAAAGCTTCTATGAGGACGTAGAATCAGCAATGAATAGAGTAAAATCGCAGTACACTGTACTGATGGGCGACTTCAATGCGAAGGTGGGCAAGAAGCAGGCTGACGACCACGCGGTAGGTGACTATGGGATAGGCTCTAGAAATAGCAGGGGAGAGTTATTAGTCGAATTCGCGGATAGAAATAATTTACGGATCATGAATACCTTCTTCCGCAAACGAGAAAACAGGAAGTGGACCTGGAAGAGCCCCAATGGTGAGATTAAAAATGAAATAGACTTCATACTATGCGCTAAACCTGGCATCATTCAGGATGTGGCCGTCCTCGGAAGGGTGCGTTGCAGCGACCATAGAATGGTAAGGTCTAGAATTAGCCTAGACTTGAAGAGGGAACGGAAGAAGCTAGCGAAGAAGAAGACCATTAACGAGTTAGCCGTAAGAGGGAAAGCACAGGAGTTTAGGATAGCGCTGCAAAACAGATACTCGGCTTTAACTGAGGAAGATGATCTTGATGTTCATTCAATGCACGATAACCTGACATCAATAATTACGGAGTGCGCAGTAGAAGTAGGCGGCAGGACAGTTCGAAAAGATACCGGGAAGCTATCTCAGGTGACGAAAGATCTGATTAAGAAGCGCCAAAACATGAAGGCATCTAACACTACCGATAGAATAGAACTAACGGAGCTATCAAAGTTAATAAATAAGCGCAAGGTAGCCGACATAAGGAAGTTTAATATGGAGAGAATCGAGCATGCTCTAAAGAACGGAGGTAGCCTAAAAACAGTGAAGAGGAAACTAGGCATAGGTAAAAACCAGATGTATGCATTAAGAGACAAGCAGGGCAATGTCATTAGCAATATGGATAAGATAGTTAACGTAGCCGAAGAGTTCTACACAGACCTGTACAGTAGCCAATGTAATCAGAACGCTAATGAGAAAGACAGCAGTGCACAGCAATGCGTCATCCCGCCAGTAACGAAAGATGAAGTAAAGAAAGCCTTAGAAGCAATGAAAAGGGGAAAAGCAGCTGGGGAGGATCAGGTAACAGCAGATCTGTTGAAGGATGGAGGGGACATTGTGCTAGAAAAACTAGCCACCCTGTATACGCAATGCCTTATGACCTCGACTGTACCAGAAGCTTGGAAGAATGCAAACATTATCTTAATTCATAAGAAGGGAGACGCCAAGGACTTGAAAAATTACAGGCCGATCAGCTTACTATCCGTTGCCTACAAAGTATTTACTAAGGTAATCGCTAATAGAGTCAGGGCAACGTTAGACTTTAATCAACCAAATGATCAGGCAGGCTTTCGTAAAGGATATTCTACAATAGATCATATTCACACCATCAATCAGGTGATAGAGAAATGCGCAGAATATAACCAACCTCTATATATAGCTTTCATTGATTACGAGAAAGCATTCGACTCAGTGGAAACCTCAGCAGTCATACAGGCATTGCGTAATCAGGGGGTAGAAGAGCCTTATGTCAAAATACTGGAAGATATATATAGCAACTGCACAGCTACTATAGTCCTCCATAAAGTCAGCAATAAAATTCCAATAAGGAAGGGCGTCAGGCAAGGAGACACGATCTCGCCAATGCTGTTCACCGCATGTTTGCAGGAGGTATTTCGAGGCCTGAATTGGGAACAGTTGGGAATAAGAATAAATGGAGAATACCTAAATAATCTGAGATTTGCTGATGACATTGCCTTGCTGAGTCACTCAGGAGGTGAACTGCAAATCATGATCAACGAGTTAGACAGGCAGAGCAGATCGATGGGTCTAAAAATTAACATGCAGAAAACCAAGGTAATGTTCAACAGCCTAGCAAGGGAACAACATTTCACAATTGGCAGCGAGAGCCTAGAAATTGTGCCGGAATACGTCTACTTAGGGCAGGTAGTGAAAGCTGATCCGGATCATGAGAGGGAGATACCTAGAAGGATTAGAATGGGGTGGAGCGCATATGGCAAATTCTCGCAGATCATGAGTGGCAGTTTACCAATTTCCCTCAAGAGGAAAGTGTACAACAGCATAATCTTACCGGTACTCACCTACGGGGCAGAAACGTGGAGGCTAACGAAAAGAGTTCAGCTTAAGTTAAGGACAACGCAGCGAGCCATGGAAAGAAAAATGATAGGTGTAACGTTAAGAGATCGGAAGCGGGCAGAGTGGGTGAGGGAACAAACACGGGTTAATGACATCCTAGTCGAAATCAAGAGAAAGAAATGGGCTTGGGCAGGGCATGTAATGCGAAGGCAAGATAACCGCTGGTCTTTAAGGGTAACGGAGTGGGTTCCAAGAGAAAGTAAGCGTAGCAGGGGGCGGCAGAAGGTTAGATGGGCGGATGAGATTAAGAAGTTTGCAGGCAAAGGGTGGATGCAGCTGGCAAAGGACAGGGTTAATTGGAGAGACATGGGAGAGGCCTTTGCCCTGCAGTGGGTGTAGTAGGGCTGATGATGATGATGATGATGTGTTTAATTTATTACCCGTTGAACTACTCCCTTCTGTAATGCCAGATGGTCCCGATGGTATTAATAAATGAAATGAAATGTTAAAATGGCTTGGGGCCGGGGACTGGAGGAGCGTGATCGGGGCATGATACCACTCGTTGTCGCTCTCTTTAGGGGTGGTCGAAAAGCTTTGGCGTTTATTCTGGTCCTGTTTTCGGTTGAGGCCAGGCGGAGGGGAAGGGGTGTAAACAAAACTCTTTATTGGGGCTAACTGGCGTCCATAATGGACTGAACCACCCGGCGGCGGCGTAGCAGCAAGCGTGATAGGCGGGCGTCGAACAACATGTCCGCCGCTGTCGGCCGGGCTCAGTTTAAAGCTGATAGCGAAATTTCGAGCGGAATGAATGCATGAATGAATGAATGAATGAATGAATGAGCTGTTTATTTAGAAGGGGAGGCTCAAGTCCATTTGTTGGGGAATTGGATTGTTAAGGAAGGGAAAAGTAGGAGTCTATTGATACATGAAGTGACGGCATGGGTGGTCTAGCCACGCTTTACACTGCTTTGTAGAGGCCACTTATCTTAGCATATTTTCCAATATCATCCCAGATGCCGTTTTCTCCGGCTTTGGTCAATGCACGAATAAAGCGTGGAAAGTTACTAGAACATTATGGAACAACGTAGAATTAGCTCTGCCTGGGTGCGATCAATCGAGATAAATCTGGTCACGTCTAGCATCGCAAACAAAAGGATAAAGCGACTTGCCGGCAGCTTTGAAGAATGAACAAACACTGCAAAGATTCGCGGCATTACTCCCCTCTCAAAGAAGCATCGACCCGATGCATTAAAACAAATAAGGCCACTAGCAACAAATAAAATGAATCGTGCTAAAATAAACAGTGTGGGAACACAGAGTTCTTTAGCGCGAATAATAGGGCTTTAGACGGACGACATGGACAACTTCTGGTCGTAAGCGGCGTCGCTGGGATGCAGTCATTACGTATAGAAAGACTTCATCGTCCAGTTCGCCTAACCGACGAAGAATTTTGTACGGGCCGAAATAGCGGCGCAAAAGCTTTTCGCTCTGTCCACGGAGGGGAATGGGAGTCCAAACCCAGACTCGGTCTCCTGGCTTGTATACCGCGTCTCGTCTCCGTAGACTGTAGCGTCTAGCGTCGGTTCGCTGCTGGTCTTTGATCCTTAATTGGGCAAGTCTTCGGGCCTCTTCTGCGAGTGGAAGGTATAGGCGTCGATGTTCTCTTCTTCGGTAACGTTGGGCAGCATGGCGTCTAGCGTGGTCGTGGCTTCCCTGCCATGGACGAGCCTAAAAGGCGTCATCCGGGTGGTCTCCTGCACTGCGGTGTTGTAGGCAAAGACGACGTAAGGCAGGCTGGCGTCCGAGGTTTTGTGTTCAGCATCGACGTACATGGCGAGCATATTGCCGATGGTTATGTTCAGGCGCTCGGTCAATCCGTCCGTCTGCGGGTGGTATGCAGTTGTCCTCCGGTGGCTGGTTTGGCTGTAACGCAGGATGGCTTGCGTTAGTTCCGCCATGAATGCTGTTCCCATGTCCGTGATTAGCACATCAAGGGCGCTGTGTCACAGAAAAATACACTTCACGAAAAATCTGGCGACTTCTCGTGCTGTACTGCTCGGTAGGGCTTTTTCTCGGCGTAGCGGGTCAGGTAGTTGGTGGCTATGATGATCCACTTATTTCTAGACGTTGACTTTGGGAAAGGGCCAAGCAAGTCCATGCCGATCTGCTGAAAGGGCCTTGAGGGGGTTCAATGGGGTTCAGAAATCCTGCTGGTTGTGTGGGAGGGATCTTTTGTCGCTGACAATCTCGGCAGGTTTTCACATAATGTGCGACATCGGCAGACAGTCGAGGCCAGTAATACTTGTCATGAATGCGGCGGAGGGTGCCAGAAAACCCGAGATGTCCAGCTGCCGGCTCGTCGTGTGAAGCCTGTAGAACTTCTTGGCGGAGACAAGCAGATACAACAAGGAGGTAGGCTGTTTTGTTCTCTGCGAAGTTCGTCTCCACGAGGATATCATTCTGTACAGAGAAGGAAGAAAGTCCTCGCTTGAATGAGGCGGGGGGTGGGGTGAAGAAACCTTGCCTTCCAAGTACTCGATTAGGTGGTTTGGGTCGAGGTCTGAGCGTTGCTGCTGTGCAAAAGAGCTGGGGCTGATGGGTCCCAGGAAGGCATCCTCATCGTCGTCCGGCGGCGGTGCATCTATCTTCAGGGGATCGTGAGAGGAAGTTAGTGTCAGTGCTTGCGTCCGGACATGTAAACGACGGTGACGTCTAACTCCTGGAGGCGCAGACTCCATGGAGCGAGGCGGCCAGAAGGGCTGTTCAAATTGGCAAGCCAGTCCAGCGCGTAGTGATCGCCGACCACCTTTAACGGTCGTCCGTACAGGTAGGGGCGGAATTTCGACGTAGCCCAGATGATGGCACGGCACTCCTTCTCAGTTGTCGAATAGTTAGCCTCGGCCTTGGAAAGGGAACAGCTAGCGTATGCGATAACTTTCTCCAGCCCGTCACTTTTTTGAACGAGGATGGCGCTATAGGCCCACGCTGCTTGCGTCGGTATGAACTTCAGTATCGGCGGTTTCATCAAAATGGTCTAGGATCGCTGGGGCTGTGAACGACGCTGAAGTCCTCTGAAGGCTTCTGCTTGCGACGCTTCCCATTTATATGGCACGTCTGTCTACGTCAGTTGGGTCAGGGGCTCGGCGATCCGCGAAAGGTTTTTCACAAATCGTCGGTAATATGCGCACAGTTCGAGAAATCCGCGCACTGGTTTCTTATCGGCCGGTGGTCGAAACTGTTCAACAGCAGCTGTTTTCTGTGGGTCTGGGCGTACTCCCTCCTTGATAACTATGTGGCCTTGAAACAGCAGCTCTTCATAGGCAAAGTGGCACTTTTCGGCATTCAAGGTTAGGAGAGACGACTTGATGGCGTCTAGCACTGTTCGAGGTTTTTTGAGGTGCTCTTCAAAGCTTGAGGCGAAGACAACGACGTCATCTAAATATACCCCACAAATTTGCCATTTCAGGCCTGCGAGCACTGTATCCATTACTCGATGAAACGTCGCTGGCGCGGAACGTAGACCATTGGCATCACCTTGAACTCGAAGAGGCCATCCGGAGTGATGAATGCGGTCTTCTCGCGATCTCTTCCTAAGACCTGAGTTCGCCAGTAGCCGCTCTTGAGGTCCGTCGATGAGAAATACCTGGCGTTGCAGAGTCGGCGCAGTGTGTCGTCGATGCGCGGGAAGGGGTAGACGTCCTTCTTTGTTATGTTGTTCAAGCGGCGGTAATCAACGAAGAATCGAAGTGCGCCGTCTTTCTTTCTCACTAGAACTACCAGTGCCGCCCATGGGATGTTTGCAGGCTGGATGACGTCGTCGCGAAGCATTTCTTCCACTTGGTCCCGGATGGCTTGTTGTTCTCGCGGCGACACACGGTAAGGGCTTTGACGGAGAGGTCGGGCGTGGGTGGTCGGTTATAATGCGCTGCTTGGCAAGTGGCATTTGCCATACCTTCGGCGATGACGATAAACACTCGTTGTTGCTTTGAAGCAGATTGAGGATCTGGTCTTGTCTGTTCCGTGGTAGGGCTGGGTTGATGTCGAAAGTGGGCAAGTTCTTTTGGTCACGCTAATCTTCTGCGGATGGGTCGGAGAGGGCGAAGGAGTCTCGTACGTCGGATATTTCGTCGAAGAAAGCACTCGTCGTTTCTCTGTTAATCTGCCGGTATTCTTCGCTGAGGTTCGTCAGCCTTTGGCCTGGCAATTGTGGAAATGCTGATTCTTGCATTGCTGATTCCTCGATTTAGAAGCAACTGCAAGTTCCCCTCGATGATGGCTTCAGCCTTAATGGCTTTCGTGGCGCCTATGGTCACGATAACGCTTGAACGGCGTGGGACGCTCACCTCTTCCTCCAGGACACTCAGGGCAACGTGATTTTCCAGAGTTCTCATCGAAGGGATGGGCTCGTCCGTCGAAAGTGTGATCAGCTTGGATCACAGGTCGATGATCGCCTGATGCTTATTAAGGAATTCCATGCCCAAGATGCCTTCGCGGGAACATTGCCGTAGCACAACGAAGGACGCAATATATATGTATGTCCTTTGACAGTCAATCACGCTGTGCATTGTCCTGATGGCGTAATGAGGCGGCCCCCTGCGGTGCGAATTTGTGAGCCGTCTCAAGCGGTCGTGACTTTTTACAGCTGCGGAGCGAATGTTCCATTCATCACCGAGTAATCGGCTCCTGTGTCGACTAGAGCGGTTACTTGCCGGCCGTCGATAACTACTTATAAGACGTATGTCCTGGCTCTTGCGTCGCACGTAGTCCTGGGCGTCGGGTCACGGCATCGTCGGGATTGGGAATCGTGAGTAGAACGTGTCATCGAAGCCTTTCTCGGTAGCGGCGTCGTTTTGAAGGCGGTTCGCGTCGTGGTCGAGATTGTCATTGTATGTGGCGTCGGCGGGTCGGGCGCAGCGTCTTCGTGCGGCATGGTCGTTGAAGGGTCTTCGGCGCTTCACTCGTGATCAACCTCACCTCCAGAGTTTGCTGTCTTTAGTTTCCCCTACGTGGGCTGGGCGACCTTCCTCGTACCGCGGCTGCATAGCTGCGGCATGGCGACGCAAAGCGCGAGGCTGACGGCGATGGTGAGCGCGAAAGGCGGTTCGGCGAGTGCTCCTCTCGACGTACGTACTCGTCGATTTCTTTCGGACGTTGGCCTAAGCGGGGTCGGGGCGCGTCACCGGCAAATCCACGAAGACCGATGCGTCGGTACGGGCAGTGAAAAATATGGCCAGCCTCACTGCTATGGAATCACAGCGGTCTGTTGTCGGAAGTCCTCCAGGCGTCGCATTTCCTGAGTCACGAGCGTCGTTCGTAGTCTGGGCGGGCGGGGGCAGGGAGGCAGCGTTCTGGAACAAGTGGCTCATCTCTGAGTGGACGCAGGGGGTGTCGTTGGGGCTGAAGAGTGGGTGTTGCAGCGGCGTAGGTCATGGCCTGGGGTTTTGTGGCCGCTGAGATGCCGAGGGCCGGTTGCACTTCTTGCACCACATCCATGAGAATCGCTGCTTGTAGCTGTGCAGATGATGGCACCAGTCGTCGTAGGTCCTTGCGGACGATTTCGCGGATAACTTCCCGCAAGTTTTCGCTGGTGGTGGTCATCGTGTCCGGACGGATTGCACAGGCAGAGGAAGGGCGGTTGTACTGCCGAGCCCGGACGTCGAGGGTCTTCTCGATCGTGCAGGCTTCTTACACGAATTCGTCGACTGCTTTTGGGGGCTGACGGACGGGGCTGCCAAAGAGTTCTTTTATGGCCCGCATTAAAAACTGAACTTTTTCTTTTCATCGCTCATCTCGGGGCGTGCGCGCCGAAAGAGGCGCTTCATATTTTTCACGTAAACATGGAGAGGCTTATATGGAAGCTGGATCCTGGACTCCAGGATTCGTTTGGCTCTTTCTTTCCACACGACATTGATGAGTACCTTCAAGAGTTCCTTCTTGATTAGATACCATGTCTGTAGGGACGACTCGTGTTTTTCGTACCACGTAAGTACTAAGCCCACCAGTGAGAGAAATACGTGTTCAATTTTTGCCGCATCATCCCACTTTGTTGAATGATGCCCCGCGCTCATATTGGCCCAAATATTCTTCGGGGTCTTCGCCTAGGGATCCATTGAAAGTTGGTGGCACCCGCGGCTGTTGCAGTATAATCGGTGTCGACATCTTTGGCGAGGTTGCGGTGCTTGTAGCAGCGCCTTTCCCTGTCTGGTGCAGTCCGGGAGGGTCCTGAACTCAGGCTCCTCTCCCTGGAGACATCCGCTGGCTCGGTGAGCTGCTGGCTCGTCCTCGCGTGCCAAGCGCAGAGGGCTGACGTCACGACTTGAAGGGGGCGTCAGGAACATGGAATGCTCCCCAGCACCCCCAGCAGATGTCCCGAAGTGCTGACTACAATCCGGGGAGTAGAACGACAGGGAAAATGGCGTCTAAAGAAAACTCTGTTGGAGCTGACTTGCGCTAACAATGGACAGAATCACTCGGTGGCGGCGTAGCAACAAGCGTGCTCGGCGGTCGTCGAACAGACTGCCCGCCGCTATAAGCCGTGCTCAGTTTAAATCTGATAGCGAACTTTCGGGATAAAGCATGCAATGTTACTAGAACATTCTGGAACAACGTAGAATCAGCTCTGCCTGGATGCGATCAATCGAGATAAATCTGATCCAGTCTTGCATCGCAAACAAAGCAATAAAGCGGCGTGCCGGCAGCTTTGAAGAATGGACAAACACACTGCAAAGATTCGCGGCAATATATAGAGAAAAGACGTCAGTAGAACCTAATCCCTACGTATATTAGGCGGCCAAGCTAACGAGAGCAGCAGCCGCCGATGCGAACGGCACCCGCCATCACATGAAACGTCGTAATCAGTCCGGCGCATCTATACCTATGCCATTATCGCGGGGACACATACCGTACAGCTGATTAGAAGCTGCATTGCCAACGGACGCATATAGCGTATTGAAAGCCTCGAGTTCGGAAATAAAGCGCAGGACTATGTTTGGCTGCGGCGCCTGTGAGATCAGGAACCGATTCTCCTCTAGTATGAGGTGGCAGTGCAGAAAGCGGCACGTGCTTCGAAATTAGCAAAGACGCCAGAGAGGCTTTCCTTCTACTAGGATTTTGCTAGTATAAATAAGCTGGGGGAACTAATATTCTTCACGATGTTACGCGATTAGTTCTACAAGCAAGTGTAAATAATTCTGCCAGTATAGGCTTTCGGTGCAGGATATGTGACCGGTTTATGATCGGTTTTTCTTTGTACAAAGGTCGTGAGCACTAAGCAATTGCCTATATTTTTCTGTGCCTTGAGGACCTTAGCCATGAGGCATAAAGGAAACATCCAGGGTACCGGAGGGCCCATAGGGCTCACAGACGGGTAAGATAGGCGCTAGGGGGCGAGCACCTCTTGATAGCAGCACAGGAGGATCTGAAGAGAAGAGCGCACAAGAGTCATTTTTAGAACTTACACCTCTGGTTCGTTCACTTTGTTGTGGGATTCACTTTCTTGCAGCTCATGAAATGCTTCGAAACTTCGCCAGCCATTGAATACAGGTTCTGAACAAACAACCCCGTGGTTAGACCTGCTTGTTGAAAGAACGAAACAGCCAACAAAAACGAGAGACCACGGAAAGGAATGACATGTGCAAGCAGTGAACTAACGACTGGTTGTTTAATCGAAAAAAAAGCAAAATTTAATATCTAACCATCGCGGGACAAGCTCATGTCAGCTTTAGACCTGCTGTCTGTGATAGCAGACTCAAAATAATAAAGCTTAGCTTCTCGTGAATAGCTATAAACTCACCTAAAAGCAGACCTTAAGGCAATATTTCGTAGTGTTTTGACATCCCAAGCAACGCAGGTAATCGGCTCAATATTGGAAATGTGTTGGCAAAGGCCGGCGCTGCAAAGGACCACAGTAAAACCATACATTTCCAATACTAGGGCCGATAACCAGTGCTCCTTCGGATATTGCCAGTGCAGTTGCACGTAGCAGCCGCTGTGGTAAGCATTCTCTCTGCCACATGTCTATGCATGCCTTTCAGCGACAGTGTCCAATTATCAGTGAGTTGTTTATCCTCGCATAAAGAAAATTGTCAGTGTTTCTGATGTGTACGAATCTATACGTCCTGTCGTGGCGTAGGGGTTTACTCGAACCCGGGCTCCATTGGGTAGCGTGTCCGAGCCTTCGGGTTGAAGAAATATGGAACTTGAAGCTTGGGAAAAAGAAAAACAAATGGGTTTAAGGGCACTTCTCAGGAAACTTGATTACATAATTTAGAAGGAAACAGAAAGAGTAAACAATCAATCATTAAAAGTTAATTGCGCTTTTGCCCGCTCCCTTTCGTCGCCTTGTCCGTCGTGGGTCGTGTCTCGCGGTCCGACACAAGAGGGGCGAGCGTGTGTAGGAAAGATTTCACAGGTAGTTTTACCCTATACTTTTTTTTTTCGTGGGGTTAACGAGGGGTGAAACAACGTGCCCCCTCAGAGTGGTAACAATCCTTCGCTGGTTCTGTTTTAAGGTTTAGAGTGCGTGGCCTGGACCCGCAAACTGTCGATCAGTGTATTTGGTGTTCAGCCGTCTATCCTAAGGTCGCGTGTTCGACCCCGCCCGCGGCGGCCCTATTTCGGAGGAGGAGAAACGCACAAACACCTGTGCGATGTCAGCGCAAGTTATTGAACACCGGGTAGTCTAAATTAGTTCCCAGTTTTCTACTATGGCGTCCCTTGTAGCCCAAGTGTCGCTTCCGGGTGTTAAAAGATTAGACACCTTTCGTGTTTTCTTCTTTGTAATGATGCGTAAGGCATTATTATACATGGATTAAAGTGTGGTATTCTTCTACAAGCGCTTAATAATTGATAACCGAATTTATTTCTCTTGCTGTTTTGGTTTCAACAGTCAAACGATGACTGTGGCGTCAGTGTGGTTATAGGTCACATGCTCAGTGCATAAAAAATATAATTTTCCTTCGACAATCGTTGTCATTACGGTTATTGAGGAAGGCTGACTTCCAGCACTGTACTGAATTAAAACGATGAAACGGCGATTATATTGCAGTTTCTTCATGCCTCACGTGACATATAACCACACTTTAACGTCTCAACTATCTTTCGGCTTTTGAATACATAACCGAAATAGCATGAGAGAAAAATTTAATTATATATTAATTAGCGGTCGTAGGTGAATACTTCGTGGCGATTGATGCATAGTAGTGTCTTTCCCATTATTGTACGGAAGAAAACCTGCCACCCAAAGTAGATGTTTATAATCATTTAAAAGTCACAATTCACAGTTCGCAAAGGGTGCGCTGCGGAGTCTGCAGCTCCTGAAGACCCAACTTTAAACGATGACTCTTCGGTTCTTGCAGGTGCGATGCTGGAACGAAGAACACGGTTGCCAGTGCGTGACGCCTGCTTCGGGGATCGCCCAGCACTTCCTTCGCGAATGTGGTCACCACTCCGTTTCCTGCCCCAAGTGCTCTGCCACCGTTTATTGTAGTGGCGTAATCGTCCACTTGAAATCGGCATTCTGCAATTCCGGAACGGCTCCGGCCTCTGATAGCAAACTTAACTCAGGATTAGAGAACGAAAGAGCAGTTGTCACTAATTTCCGACGGTGCCTTGAAAAACAAGCCGCCGAGGTCAATCAATTTCTGGTGCGAATACTCGGTGATATCACCACACAAGGGGATCGTCTAAAGGAAATCTCTCGTGGCATAAATAGTTCAGGAGAAACCCTGAGACAAGAACTGGCCGACAGAGCAAAGCAAAATGAGAAAAGTTCTGCGCAAATCATGCGCGCAATCGAGGCATCCAACCGGCAACTCGAATTGTTATCTAGGAGCATAGACGCCCTTAATCCTTCTGGGACCACAATGAGATTGGAAGAAACCCGCAGAGAGGAAGTGGCCAACGTTGTTAGAGAATCGCAGCATAATTCATCAGACATCGCCACTGCTTTCGAAGTCGCCAGAGCTGCCGAGAATGAAGACCGTGAGGAGGCACTGGACTACATCCAAAACGTTAGTCGGCGCTCAGAGCAGTTTGTGACGTTTTGCATGTTTTTAGTTAGAAATGTGAAATCACTCATGGAGACAGCGATGAGAGAAGGTTTAGCCATATACGATAGCCAGCAGGTGTACTTGCGCGGATATTGCATCTCACCTGGAGTATTTCTGGAAAAGTTTGGCAAAGCTCTTAAACTGAAAACAAAGCTCCGCCTCCACAAGGGCGACATGGACGACTCTCTTGTGTGGCCATTCGAGCACACAATCAAGCTGAGTATCGTCCACCCCAAATATGCAATAGAACGCGCGGTTCACAACAAACCTCTTCTTATTGATGCACGCTACCAAAAGCCAACAACCGCCAGTAACGATGCTGTTATGCTTTCTATGGAGACGCTTGATATGAAGAGACTTATCTCAGATGGTTACGTAGAAGAGGATGAGCTTCGCATAAGATTCGAGCTTCTTCCATGATGGAGGCTTGAATGAGGCAGGTTGCTTTTGGCAAAACTCATTTCGCAGCCGCACTGTTCACTGCTATGGATCGCACCGCGGCCCTTTGCGAAAGCTGCCTAACCATTCCTAAATTTGTTCGTTTTATTTATGTTCTGTATTCATGATTGTTGAAGGAAAATGATTTTGTTACCAAATTTCTGATTTTCTGCTTTGATTCCGAAGAATTCCAGTGTCAAGAATAAAAGAATTCGTGCAACACATACAATCATGTCCATTTCGCTTCGAGACGTTAAACCCAACGTAACACATGCCAATATTAATCATCTTTTCTTTTCTTGTTCAGAACACTGTAATTTTCTGTGAGTACCCCTGGCGATGTGCTATGCGAAATTGAACTGTTTCTCTTAATGCGAAAGTGTGCCTGCTGGCATAAAGTATTATTTTCAAATATAGGATCACCAGGCGGTCGAAATTGTTCCGAAGACTTCCACTCCGAAGACCTCCACTCTGGAGACCTACTCTTTCTTCATTTATTCTTCCATTACCTCCTTTATCCCTTCCCTTACGGCGCGGTTCAAGGTGTCCGACGAAATGTGAGACTGATACTGCGCCACTTCCTTTTGCCAAGAATCAATTTTCGCTTGCTTTCGCCGAAGTGAGCTGTTGGTGGCCTAGATATTTAGGTCATACTATGTTGCAGAAGATGGCACATGAAATCTTTTTTTCTAACGCACTCACCAGACGTCATAACGATTCTGGGGTGTTTGACAGACTAACCTATTCACCTTGTTAACAAACCTGGGCGCTAAAATTGCCTAATTTATGACGAAAAACACGAATAATGCCGCAAAAGCGATAAAAGAGCGTGAACCTGGAAAACAGACAGGGTCGATTGATGGTTCGCAATTTTTTTGAGGCATTAAAAGCGAAAGTGCATGGAAATAGGCGATAAATGAGGAAAAGAAAATATGGCATAGTCTAAAACACTCCTTTTGAAGGTTACACTTGAGTTCCCAGGCCACAGGGTCTGCTTTTATTCGATATATCCTGGCACTCAAGATGCCGATAAAGCTCTCAAGGTTCTCAAAGGTTATGACAATACTTCTCCTATCCTATATAGATATTTCGAGCTTTGCGAGTGTCGTAACTGCCTGTATATACTGCATAAAAGCAGACAATGGGGCCTGGGGACTTTTTACCGACCCTGTACCTTCTCGCGGCAGTCCCGCAAGAAGGCTGCACAGGCGCGTCAAAAACCTATACGTCAGCGACTTAAAGGAGTATCGACGCTTAATTTTTGTGGCATGTTTTCTCTTCTACAATGGTGCGCAAGACACCACTATTCATGAATCACCACGTGGTATTCGGCTAATGCCACTAAATTTATAATCATTTTGTCCTCTTACGCAGTATTGGTTTCGGTTTCCGCAACCGAAAGATGGGTGTGACGTCGACGAGTGGTTATATATAACTTCAGGCATGAAGAAAGTGCGGTGTAATTGCTGCTTCATCATTTTAATTGACTACAGTGCTTAAGCCAGCTTTCTTCAAGAGACGGAAGGAAGACGAAGCAGCGATTCTGTTGCTTTTGTTTCAAGTCTCACGTGACCTATAACCACAATTTGACGTCAGACATTGGCCTGCTGTTGAAACCGAAACATCACGAGAAATAAATTCGATTATAATTTATTTGGAGCTCGTACGAGAATACCAGATGGTAATCCATGTATAACAATGGGCTAAGCATATCATTACTGAGAAAACATGCACGTAATTGTTGGGTGTCTTTACTCCTTTAGTTTTGAAAATGCGGCCAAGTGGTTGAGCATCCGCCTCACATGCGGGAGGTGCGGGGTTTGATCCCCAGTGCAAGGTTTCCCCGGCCTGGTGCTCGACTAATCCAGGCTGAAATGCTTGGGTAATCGGTCTTTCACCCCACCTAGAGCAAATGAAAATACCTTGTGCTATGGCGCTGTTTGGCCACAGATGCCCTTGCGGCATAAAAATTCACTATCATCAGTTTTGAAAGCTGTATAGAAATGACGCCAATAATGGGGTACTACACTATAGAACTATACACTGTAGTACCTAACAGTACTATTATAGCCTTGACTCCTGTTTTTTACGCTGATTATTAGAAGGTGTTTGTCCATTTGTGCAGAAGGGCACTTTGGATTGAAAAAGTGGGGCGATTCTCGAAAAAGCAAAAAAAAATATGGGACAAGAGTTAACTTTTTTTAATGTAGTTAATGACACCTCCTGGGGATTCTACAGGCAGACAAAGAAACACACCGAAGTTGGCCATATAATTGCACAAGTTTGGCTCATCATCAAAAAAGCCGAAATGAGGGCGGAGAGGAGGCGGGGGGAGGCTTTGGGATGGTAAAATAATTTGGGAAAACTTGGTAATCTGCTGTCAAACAGCGGTGAATTTCAGATAGCCCCACCTCACTATAACGTTACTGATATTTTAGCGGCCAAGTGCACAGGTACCCTTAAAAATTAGTTTCGTTTGGAGTCTGTGTCTAAGCGAAGATTCAAAGCCGAACTTTTTTTATACAGTGTGTTTCAGGGAAGACATTCAGTAATTATATAAAAAAAAAACTTTCTGAAGTAAAAATATGGCTTTTTCTCATAGCATTACCAGTGTCGGCAGACACAAGAAAATAGGTGAATCGTTTAATTAAAAAGCTGCCTAATATTTATTAATTAACTTTTTATCTATTAGAGTTAGGCGCCTAGTTGCAATCAGAGACTGGCAGCCAAATAGTAATAGCCATATCAATTTTTAGGATTCAGAAAATGCTATTACACTTGGGGCTGTGGCTCGACAAAATTTGGTGTTCTTGAATAGTTACGTGCACTGGAGGGATTGCTTTGCCTGCATGCTTTTCTAATGCGCAGGTATTTGGCGCGATGCAGCCAAATTTTGTCGAGCCACAGCGCCGAGATTAATCGCGTTTTCGAAATTCTAAAAAAACTGATAAGGCCATTACTAACGGCCGGCTACAAAATCTAATTGCAGATATATGCAGTTGCCTAGCTGTGATAGTTAAAAAGTAAAAGATCAGAAATTAGTTAAACAGCTTACTACTTGAGGCAATTCGCTGGCTTTTCGGTGTCCGCCAACACTGGTAGTGCTATGCCGCAAAAGCCATATGTTTGCCCCAAAAAGCCAATTTTTGAATATCAATGGGTCTTCCCTGAAACGCCTGACCCTTATACATTCGAGTAGCGTCACCGTTGTTCACAGTCGCCAGTAAAACGCGGCCGCCGCGGCTGGGTCCCGATCCCGTGACTCCGGCTCAGTAGCCGAGCGCCTTAAGCGTTACGGGGATTCCGGAACTTGATGGTTTCTTGCGGCACACGGGAGCTTGATCGATGCCTTTCCAGGTGACAGGTCTCTCTACTGAGTGTGCCCACCAATGCTCCTGAAAATACTAGGCATGAATTGTGTAAGGCCGCGCTTCACCAACGCGTACATTTTTATTCCCTTGGCTTGCGGTCACTGCGGGCCTCCGGTGTACGCTCCCCCCCCCCCCCCCCCCCCTACACGCGTGCACCCCCCCCCCCCCCCCTAACCCCGCAAGCAGTGGCAGAGGCGCAGGAGGAACTGGCTGATTGACCACTGTGACGGCCGAAGACACCTGGCTTTGTTAAGCGCGCTAAGAAAGCATGCGAGGCGCACACAACGAGCACGTGGCGCCGCTTGGTTTTAGGCAGCATTTCCACTGCGGCAGAATGCGGACCACCTCGCATTCCGCGATGGGCCTCTTTTTTCTTCTTTTTTTTTGGAATTCTCGATGGCACCGAAGCATCGCGGTTCTCCGCCGTCTGACATTTCTGCGGCGAGCCAGTGGGTCAGTGGTCCCGCCAATTAGCTGAAAAAAAACTTTTCCTCCTTCGATAGGCGACGCGCGGGTGTGGCAGGGAAGGGAAAAGCATCAAGCAATATGGGCGAGAACTCCCCCCGCCCCCCCTCCCCGGGGAGAGGGTTTTCAAAATGTTTTTGTATGTGTTTCTTTTTGTTTTTAGCCAAGCCCTGGGCTCGAAGTTGGGCCCAACCTTCAGGGGCTGTGGCTACATCCATTCGCTATCGAAGCTTAGGGCGGGCCTCGAATATGACCGCCCTAACTTCTTTGTTTGCAAAAGCTTTAAAATTGCATGTAAAATCATTGGAGGGCAGTCTTGTCTAGTCTTGTCTAGTTGAGCTAGAGGCTCCGTGCAGTGGCACGTAATTGTACAGACCTAGGCTCTAACCTCGGGTCGATGAGTAAGGTCTTGTCGAGTTTCTCTGTGTGAGATCTTTTCTTTTATGTTACAGTTTGACTGTTTGTGTGACTCAACATGTAACGCAGTATGCCTTTGTACATCCTGTAAATATATTTTCTCTTTGTGTTCATCATCTGGCATCAATCATCGTCTGCTCCTTCAACACCGTCGAATTCACGTTTGGAGAGGTCCTGTGCCCCTCCGAATAAACGCAAAGAACCATCATTGGATTTACTAATTGCTTTTCTTTTTTATTTTTGCCGCAAAAAGTATTAATGGTATCAATACCGCCATCCGCGAAGGTGGCGCATACGTCCGGACAGCGAGGAAGTGTGAGGCAACTAGGAGAAAGAGCAATTCGGATTTGCCAAGGCACAGTTTCAAACCTTGCGGATTCGCCTGCCGGATCGTCTTACAGCTCTGTAAATAGCGATTATGTCTTAAAGCCAGTTTAAAGTCCGACCTAAGAGATATATCACGCATCCACTTGAGATTGTAAATAATCTACGTGCTGCTTTTGTTTAAAAATTTATTTTTATCAAGAAAGAATTCGTCCTTTATTACCCGAGCAAAACCACCGTGGTATTGGCACAGAAACAATAGAAACAATTGATTTTTTTTTGTGTTGGCAGGTGACAAACTTTATCCATTATTCCCAAGGTGGCACTTCGTAAAGGCAGAGTGTAGTCATATCAGATAAGCCAGATTCCTGGCGGCTGACGAGAGACTAAAATTAATTTGATCCATACTGGGAAAGTTGACAGGACCTACATAAAATCCTTAAAGCCGATTACGATAACTTCACTTGCTTAGAAGCTGGCAATTGAAGCCATGGAAATAAAAACGCAGACTTGGATAGAAAGTAATCAGATACTGGGAGAACTTCGAAACGGGTTCCGAAGCGGTAAGCGCTTAGTTGATTGAATGCCGGTTCTTACCCAATAATAATAATAATAATAATAATAATAATAATAATAATAATAATAATAATAATAATAATAATAATAATAATAATAATAATAATAATAATAATAATAATAATAATAATAATAATAATAATAATAATAATAATAATAATAATAATAATAATAATAATAATAATAATAATGTACCAAAACCCAATGTACGGAAATAGCTAAGGCGGAAGACATACCTCTGTATCTGGCCTTCGTGGACATAAGCGGAGCGTACGACAGAGTAAGGGGAGCTCCTGTGCTGCGTAATCAAAGAGGAAGGTACCGGTCAAGACATAACAGAATTCCCGAAGAAAATACGCCACAATAACGAAGTTAATATTGCAAGGCGGGAAGAGTGTGGCAGCAGCAGTCGAGGTACACAAATGACTCAGGCAGAGTTGTATGTTAGCCCCGCGGCTCAGCACTATTTTTGTAATAAATACAGAATTACTGGCGCTAAAATTGAAGCCTGGAACGCCTCCTTATCGAGAAGTATAAACCAGGGTCTGATTATCCTTCTGGCTATCAGCTAACAGCAGTATAACGTCCGCCAAGAATTAACAATGCCGGGAGGCAGTGATCTACGACCACTGCGCTTTATTTGCGCGAGATATTGTTATCAAGATTGCTTTCTTGTTACCTTGAGTCAGGTCTGATGATATTGAACTATTCGAAGGGTTCTATGATTAAAGTAGAAGAACATAAGATATCCGTGCAGGATACAAATATCTCGGGGCATGGGTAAACGAAGGACAGATCTGCATGAAAAAGCGCGAAAAAAATACTAGAGACAAAGGGCGAATGAGATGCCGCAATAATGAAGAAAAGAACTTCATGAGGCAGGTATGCGGTAACCTTCAAAGGAATTATGCGGCAGGACTTGCTCTTTCGAAAGTGCTTTTCTGCCTAAGGGAAGAAGTTTATTCGTGGCTAGAAATCAATGAGAGAGATGTCACAGACTGTGCATAATTTGAAAGTAATGAACGAGATAGTATGAGGGATCGCGGTGTGCAGTAAATCCGGCGTCGATGTTGTCGGTGTTGTGAGCAAAAAAATCCTCGGAGGAGCTACCAAGATGGGCCGACGTGACCTTGTGGCCTCATCACAACTTGCCCACCGTATTGTGCGCTGGCCACCCAGCGTGGTAGGTGGCCGCTAAATGATCGATTGGTCGCGAGAGGTTCCTGGTAGTCATGTAGAAATCAGGACCGCTTCGCGGAAGTACTTTTATACTGCCTTGGCACTGGACATACGCGTCTCGCATGAACTTCAAACTGTTGAAACAATGCAAGCTTAGAAGTGAAGCATGTCGAGACGACCTAATCTTCAACCACATTTTACTGCCTTGCAGAAAACTTGACAACACACAAAAAAAATATATTTTCGCGATTTCATAATGAACAAATCTGATTTAATCGCAGCTTGTTGCTAGTTCGGATGCCCTTTGCTGAACGCCGGTAGCATCCCGCAGTAACGTGTGATAGCATTCAAACTGAACAGGCATCAAACCGGAACCGGAATTCGCCACGTCAGGCATTACGAGTGCTACATTTAGTGCGGCCTCTCGGCGCCAAGAGAGTTTCCGCTCTTCAATACTTCTTTTTAAAGTAGTTGGTGGAACAACAAAAATTTTAGTCAGTGCTTTGCACAGCTGTTCAGAAAGCTCACTTAATTTTAATTCTGAAGAACGAACCTTTAATTTTTTCACTGGAATAGTTGTGAAAAGGACTATTATCAGTTAACTTCTGGATTGTCACGTCGTAACTGAAAAATCTTAGAGCTACGGTGTTGCAAAAGATTTTACCCAGGTAGGTATGCGTCGTCAGCATATTCGTGCAATGGAAGGGGAGCTGTGGAGGATATGCAACATGTAGCCTAGCTACGCCACAGTTAACATTAAAAGATTTGAATCGCAATCCCTGTCTTACTGCCGCCATTGAATACCATAAAATGTAAAAAACTGCACTAGTTGACAATCCATATCTATGATCCTAACTATTTTTTTATTTTGCTGCATTTCTTTCTTTTGTTTAGTGCATTATTCACCGAATCGGTCCCCTCTTTAATGCCAAATGGCTCTGAGGGCATTAATAAATGAAATGAAATCTTAAGGTGACTTGGGGCAGTGGAGCAAGGAAGCATTACTCTTGTTGTTAAATCTTTAGTCTGCGGTAACGTCTGAAAGGGCTGCTCGAAAACTTAGAGAAAGTCAGGCTTTGTGGTCGTATCGTACAGTCGGGGACTAATGTTTCTAGACCACTTGTTCCTCGAACGATGCCGACGGCTCTACTATTAGCCGATGGCTGAATACCACAGTTGCGGAGATGTAAGAACAAAGTTCTGACTTTCACCTCCACAAGTGCCGCCGGCTAATAGCTGAGCTACCGGCTTTGCGTGAGAAATACGTGGCGCAGAGACTTTTGTCCCAGGCTGTATATACTACCAAGAAACAATGCAGACGTGAGAAACTTTCGCAGATATCTCTGGGAGGCAATTAATTTGCTCCTGCTGAATTGTTCTGTTTAAGTAAGAGGCTGACGGGCTGTATGATGAAGGTAGTTTGTTGCAACTTTTGTAGAACCTTAATTGTTCAATTTCTATTGTAAATGCCTTCCTAATTTCCTATGAGGCGCAACTGCTCTTTCTTCATTTCTGGCGGATATTCATTGAAAAGTGACAGTTCAATTGGACCGTCTGTTGAATGAACCAATCTTGCAGGGAAAAAGTTCATGATTCAATTTCTTCCTCGGCAAAAACTTTATTTATTTATTTACAGAAGACTGCTGGCTTTATTGCAAAGCCTTAAGCAGGAGTGGGTGTAAAAATACACTTTGACAAAAAGAAAACCTCCCTGAGGTACACGCAACTCAGCACACAATACCGAAAAAATGAACGACGAAAAGAAACAACATTATACAATACTAGACGACGCCTGGCGTCAAAATGAGCACTGGGAAAAAAAAAAGGAAATGTTGAATGCTGCAAAATTGTTACGAATTCCTAAGCGACTCCGTAAATGACTCCACAGTAGAAGCCTCTACAATATTCGCTTTGAGGACATTCCATTCCCGTACAGTACGGGGGAAGAAAGAATTCTTGTATGTTTCAGTGCGGCATGAGTATTCCTTCACTTTTAAAGAATGGTAGGATCGTGTCGAACGACCCGGGACGAGCTCAATGTACTTGCTGCTGTTAATTCCTAATTTGTTGTGAACAATCATGAACATGTATTTAAGCCTCTCGCGGTATCTCCTGAGCTGCAAAGAATCCAAATTTGCTTTCTCAAGTAGCATGGTAGGGGACGTCTGCCAGCTGTATGAATTATAAATAAATCGCACTGACTTTCTTTGAATATTTTCCAGTGTTTTAATGTTTTCTTTAGTATAAGGGTCCCACACAACAGAGGCGTATTCTAAAACAGGTCGGATAAAAGTTTTGTAAGCTAGTAACCTAATTTCCTGCGTAGAGTACCGGAGAGATCTTCTTAAAAAGCCAAGTTTTTTCATAGCTTTATTTTTAATATTAGAAATGTGTTTGTTCCACCGTAGTTTCATTCGTTGTCTAAGTAGGTGAAAGGTGAGGACACAGGGGGTCGGGATTCTGGAAGAGAAAATGCTGCTGGCACTAGCTGGTCGGGTGAGTAGGCGAAAAGTGCGGAAATGCACAAGAATATGGGTGGTTTCTCCAGATCTTTACAAAAGTTGGGGGAACATGGCCCACGAGCTTTGTGCAAAACTTTACTACTGCGACAAAGCGAAAGAGTGGTCAAGTTTTTTAAACTTCCCGCGTCACGAAGCGTGATCCACAATCCGCTACCGTGGTCCGCTACCACGGGCCACCACAGCGCGTGCGCAGAACATCATGGGAGCTTCAGATGGCGCCACGTTCCTGTCAGCTGCGTGCGGGCCGGCCGCGTCGGGACCAATCAAGGCCTACGTGTGGACCTTTTCACTGTTCACAGCTTGATTAAGCGCGCGCGCGTGCGTGTTGGACAGCGCCGCGCATGCGCAGTAGATGCCTGTATGAAATCGAACAATCAGAACGCTGCCGCCACAGTCCAGTGGTAATATGGCTGCGCCCTAAAAGGCAAACGTGAAAAGGAAGCGGATCGTGGATCGCGCTATGCTATAACTAATGACAGAGAGCCCCGTTTTCCCGCTATGGAGCTCTCATATTTCTGTCTACATAATGCGTTCTATGGAATTATATTACAGGGGGAGAGGTGGCGTGGAAGAGAGAGGATGAGCGGTGGGAGCAGGACAGTACCGCGACCATTTCATTGCCGTTCTAACGAAGCTCACCAAGGACTTGCTGCAGCAGCTACCCACATCATTGCAATAACACTTGTTTTGGTGAAACTTGCAGCGCATGTTAGACAACCCCATTTTATTCTGTGCTTCAGCTGTTTCACTCTCATGATAATCTAGAAGTATGCTTTCGGCGCAAGTATGAGGCCTACCGAAGTAAACAGATAAACGAGACGGCGGAAGGAGCGGTACCCTTTTATCATTCCTGGCCTCCTGGTCGACTCGTCATGCGGGCGGCAACAGGAAGGCTCTATCTCCCCGACTGTCGCCTTGGCAACCAGTGAAGAGGACGGACGACATATAAGACGGGGCGTATAAGCAGACGTGGCATCAGTTGAACGCGGCTGCGAACGATGCCTCCTGCGCGCACGTCGTACACGCTGGTCGGGTTCTCCGCAGAAATCGACTGGAGGCCCCTGCATTTCGTCAAACGCATGCCACCTACCAGGGTGTGCGGCGCGTGTGACGTAGTGCGCCCGAAGGCCGCATTGCTTCCTTGCAAGCATGTGCTGTGCGAATCCTGCTACGACCAGTGTGCTACGACCAATGGCTCACACCTCTGTCCGCTGGACGACCGCGAGTGGCAGGGCGAAGGCATCGAATGGAGAGAATTCCCTGTTGACAAGCTGCTCAAAAAAGAGGTAGGAGTGAGTGAGAGAAAGTGGCGAGTTTTGTTTTAAAAAAGTTACCCATATGTAGCTAATCAACTGTACGTTTTCCGGTTTGTCGAATATATCGCAAATGAAAATTGTCAATCTCACCTCGTTCGGAAACAAAGCTGGTCGTGTTGTAAATGTACAGGCGGAATTAGCCTTACAGTGGCCTAGCGGTAATTGCTCCGCCTGAGCCACTGATTTACGTGATTGCGTCTCTAATCCTGTTCCGGAATGCCAGTGCCATTTAAATACTTCAAACGTGATCTTGAAACTAATGGTACCGAGATGGACGGAAGCCGTAAAGGGAATGTTGGCAGTGGAGCTGTCATTGTTCACAATGTGTCTGCAGTCACATGACCTGTGGGATGGAACGCCGATGAACCCTGCAGGCGGCAGAGGAGCGTGACCGGGGCATGATACCACTCGTTGTCGCTCTCTTTAGGGGGTGGTCGAAAAGCTTGAGTGCAGGGGGGGGGGGGGGGGCGATAGCACCCATTAGCCACGATATAGAGACAGAAAAGACGTTAGGGGAACCGAATACCCGCTGATATTGGGTTGCCAAAATAACGACAGCTAGCTGGCAGCGGAAGCCGCCGGTGCCAATGACACCCGCCATCACGAGGAACGTCTTTATAAGTCCGGCGCGCCTATACCTATGCCATTATCGCCGCGACACATCCCGTGCAGCTGATTAGAAGCTGCATTGCCAACGGACGTATATAGCGTTTTGAAAGCCCACAGTTCAAAAATAAAGCGCCGTGCAGGAATGTCTGTCGGCGCCACCTGTCAGTTTGAGTACAGGGACCGATGTTCTTGTAACATGAGCTGGCAGTGCAGAAAGCGGGCACATGCTTTTAGCATTCTCAACCACGCCTAGGAAGCTTTCCTTATACAAGGGTTTTGCTAGTATGAATAACCTGAGGTAACTAATGTTTCGCGACGTTATGCGATTAGTTCTAGAAATTCTCGGCAGGTGGTAATAATTCTTCTAGTATGGTGCTTTTGGAGCAGGGTAAGTGAGCGATTTATCATCGGTTTTTCTTTGGAAAAAGGTCGTCAGCACTAAAAGTTTGCCATTTTTTTTCCTGGCACTGGAGACCTTAGCCATGCAGCAAAAAGGAGACATCAATGGTACCGCAGGGCCCGTAGGGCTCACAGATTGCAAAGATAGACGTTAGGGGGCGAGCACCTCTTCATAGCAGCACAGGAGGATCTCAAGAGAATGGCACACAAGAGTCGTTTTTAAAACCTGCTCCTCTTGTCCGTTGACTTCCTTCTCGGGTTCACTTTCGAGCAGCTCATGAACGAAAGTTCGCCAGCCACTGAAAACAGGTTCTGAACAAACAACCCCGTAGTTACAACTGCTTCTTGAAAGAACGAAACAGCGCAGCTAAAACGAATGACCAGAGAAAGGTAAGACACGTGCAAGCGATGAACTACTAACTTGGTGTTTAACCAGAAAAACAAAGTTAATTATCTAACACTCTCGGGACAAGCTCATGTCAGCTTTAGACCTGCTCTCTGTTATATCAAGCTCAAAATGTAAAGCTTAGCTTCTCGTGGATAGCTACCAACACACCAATAAAAGCAGACCTTAAGTCCTTATTTCGTAGCGTTTCGATATCCCAAGCAACGCAGGTAATCGTTTCAAAATTGGGAATGTATTGGCAAAGGCCGGTGCTGCAAAGGACCACAGTAAAATCATTCATTTCCAATACTAGGGCCGATCACAGTGCTGCTTGGGATATTGCGAGTGGGGTTGGACGTAGCAGCCGCTGTGGGAAACATTCCCTCTGCCAGCATTCTGTGCATGCCTAGCAGCGACAGTGTCCAATCATCAGTGAGAAGTTTATCGTCGCATGAAGAAAATTGTCAGTGTTTCTGATGTGTGCAAATCTATACACCCTTCTCTGGTTATGTTTTAAGGTTTAGAGTGCGAGCCCTGGACCCGGAAACTGTCGATGAGTGGCTTTGGCGTTCAGTTGGCGATGCTAAGGGCGCGTGTTCAACCCCACACGCGGCGGCCCTATTTCGGTGGAGGAGAAACGCACGAACGCCCGTATGATGTAAGCGCAAGCTAAGGAAAATCGGGTGGTCTAAATTAGTTCCCAGTCTTCCACTATGGCGCTCCTCACAGCCAAAATGTCACTTCGCTGTGTTAACTGCCCATTCACAGTTCGCCAACGGTGCGTGCGGAGTCTGCAGCTCCTGAAGACCCAACTTTAAACAATGACTGTTCGATTTTTGCAGGTGCGATGCTGGAACGAAGAACACGGTTGCCAGTGCGTGACGCCTGCTTCGGGGATCGCCCAGCACTTCCTTCGCGAATGTGGTCACCACTCCGTTTCCTGCCCCAAGTGCTCTGCCACCGTTTATTGTAGTGGCGTAATCGTCCACTTGAAATCGGCATTCTGCAATTCCGGAACGGCTCCGGCCTCTGATAGCAAACTTAACTCAGGATTAAGGAACGAAAGAGCAGTTGTCACTAATTTCCGACGGTGCCTTGAAGAACAAGCCGCCGAGGTCAATCAATTTCTGGTGCGAATACTCGGTGATATCACCACACAAGGCGATCGTATAAACGAAATCTCTCATGGCATAAACAGTTCAAAAGAAGTCCTGAGACAAGAACTGGCGGATGTAGCAAAGGGAAATGAGAATAGTTCGACGCAAATCATGCGCGGAATCGAGGCATCCAACCGGCAACTCGAATTGTTATCCGGGAGCATGACAACATTGGAAAAAACCCTGAGAGAATCGCAGCATAAGTTGTCGGACGTCGCAGCTGCTATTAAAGCCGTCAGAGCTGGCGAGAATGAAAACAGTCAGAAGGCGCTGGACTACATCAAAAACATTAACCGGCGCACAGAGCAGCGTGTGGCACTTTGCAAGTTTTTTGTCACAAATGTGGAATCACTACAGGAGACTGCGATGAAAGATGGCTTAGCCATGTACGATATAGCCAGCAGGTGTACTTGCGCGGATATTGCATCTCACCTGGAGTACGCCTGCATAAGGACGGCGAAACTCTAAAATTGGAAGCCAGTTTCTGCCTCCACAAGGGTGACATGGACGACTCTCTTGTGTGGCCATTCGAGCACACGATCAAGCTGAGCGTCATGCACCCTAAACATGGTGAAGAACGCGTGGTTCAGAACAAGACTTCTCGTTCTCTAAAATACTACCAAAAGCCAACAACGGCCAGTAACGGAGCTGTTATGTTTTCTAAAGAGACGCTTGATATGAAGAGCCTTATGGCAGATGGTTACGTAGAAAAGAATCAGCTTCGTATAAGATTCGAGCTTCTTCCATGATGAGGGCTGTAATGAAACAGGTTGCATTTGGCAACACGCTTGCATTTCCTAACCACTGCTTCCCACTGCTATTTGTCACACCGCAGCATTTTGCGAAAGCTGCCAAAGCATTCCTCACTTTGTTTCTTTTCTTTATGTTCTGTGTCAATGATGGATGTAGTAAAGTGATTTTCTTCCCAAATTTCCGATTCTCTGTAAGCATTCCGAATATGGAGTCAAGTCACAAATAAAAGAATGTGTGTAACACATACAATCATGTTCATGTCGCTTCAAGAAGTTAAACCCAACGTAACACATACCAACATTAATGAGGTTTTCTTTTCTAGTTCAGAACACTAACTTTCTGTGGGAAAACCCCTGGGGGTATGCTATATATGCGGAAGTATGCGCTTTTTTTTGCCAAAGTGAGCTGTTGCTTGCCTAGATAGTTTGGTTATAATTAGTTGCAGAAGACCGCGCTTGTTTAAATCTCTGTACCATCGACTGACCAGACATCATAAAGACTCTGACGCGTTTGACAAATTTATTAACACACCGGGGCACTAAAGTTGCCCAATGTCTGACAAAAAAACACGAAGAATGCCAAAAAAGCGATCAGGGAGCGTGAACTTACACCCTGAACAACAAAGCAAACGATGTCCATAGAAGTTCGGCCATTTTTGCGGCTGTAAAAGCAAAAGCGGATGGAAATATGCGATAAATGAAGAAAATGAAGATATGCTATCATCTAAAGCACTTACTTGTTGTGTATGTTAGGCCTTCTAACTGACCGGGTCAGCAAGTCGTTCTCTGCGCTACGAGAGATACACGAACAACGAAATCTCCGGTTTATTCCAGACCAATCGGCAGGTGGCCACGGGCAGGCAACAATGCAACGCTGTATTAACCACAGCAAACTTTTCCAAAACGTCTGAGCTGTATAAAACAAATGAAAACCACGCGGGGTGGTACAAGCAGCAGGTCTGCAGACCTTTCAGCCACTAAAGCCAACCAACGCCTCTATTCACGACTCGCTGCGTGTTCTGCGATGCTGCACCGCTGCGAAGGCGACGCTTCTTATGGGCATCGCGTCGCCGACAGGTACAGGGTTGCTCAAATGTTACCAGGCCTGCTTTTATTCGGCATATCCTGGCGATGAGGATGCCGAAAAAGCTATCAAGGCAGTAAGAGGTTAGAACGATGCTTCTTTTACTCTACGCAGATATTATGAGCTTCGCGAGTGTCGTAACTGCCTGTCTACACTGCATAAAAGCACAGCCTGTGGCCTGGGGACTCTTGACCGACCCTGTACGTTCTTGCGGCAGTCCCCACAAGAAGGCGCCACATAATAATAATAATAATTGGTTTCTTTGGGGAAAGGAAATGGCGCAGTATCTGTCTCATATATCTTTGGACACCTGAACCGCGCCGTAAGTGAAGGGATAAGGGAGGGAGTGAAAGAAGAAAGGAAGAAGGAGGTGCCGTAGTGGAGGGCTCCGGAATAATTTCGACCACCCGGGGATTTTTATTGTGCACTGACATCGCACAGCACACGGGCGCCTTAGCGTTTTTCCTCCATAAAAACGCAGCCGCCGCGGTCGGGTTCGAACCCGGGAACTCCGTATCAGGAGTCGAGCGCCCTAACCACTGAGCCACCGCGGCGGATGGCGCCACATGCACACGTCAAAATCTTTTGTGAGCGACTTAAAGGAGTACAGACGCCTAATTCTGGTGCCATGTTTTCTTCTCTACAATAACGCTGAGAGATACTACTATGCATGAATCACCACACGCTATTCACCTTCGACCACTAATTTATGATCGAATTTCTTCTATCACGCCATTTTGGTTTTGGTTTCAACATCCGGAAGATGGCTGTGACGTCAACGAGTGGTTATATGTCACGTTGTCCGTGGAAAAACAGCGATATATTAATTGTTTCATCGTTTTAATTCAGTAAAGTGTGGAAGCCAGGCTTCCTTAAGAGCCAGAATGACAAGGAATGTGGAAGCAGCGATTATATTGTGGTTTTTGCAAGCCTCACGTGACCAATATCCACATTGGGACGGCACAGACATCGTTTCCTGTTGAAACCGAAACAGCACGAGAAATAAATTTTATTATATATTATATAGCGCTCGCACGAGAATACCACATTGTAATTCAGGTATAAAAATGCCTAATGCATCATTACAAAGAAGAAAGCACGCACCAAAAATTTAGGTGTCGATACTTTTTTACGGTTGGAAATACGATTGAAAGGGCTCCAATAACGGGATGCTTCTGTATTTCATAAAAAGGATACAACAAACACAAAAAATAACGTGTTAGCCTTATACGAATGATTAGCAATGCTATTATAAGCTTGACTCCTATTTTTTACGCTGATAATTAGAAACCTTATAACCATTTGTGCAAAAGGGTGTGCATCGCACTTGGATGGAAGTGGGTAGATTCTCGAAAAATAAAAGAAAATGGGTCCAGGGTTTATTTCTTTGAACGTGGTTCCCGGCCCTTCCTGGGGATTCAACATCCAGAGAAAGCACAGCGAATATTCGTATCTTTGGATAAGCTCGTTTCATCAAAAAAAAAAAAAACCGAAATGAGGTGGAGGGGGCTTCGGGTTCTTAAATAAATGTGTGAAAAAGCTGTAATTTGCAGTCAAAGGGCGGTGAATTTCAGCTCCATACACGACTTACAGCGCCGTGTGATGGGGGCTGCCATATTTCCTCACGTGGTCACGCCGCCATTACACCCCTCCTGACTGCTCGGCGCCTTCCTTGCCATGACGGATGTTGCGTTTGCTGGTTCGGTTCCGAGAGCCTGTGTTTCGGCTGGTACCGTTGTAAAGGAGTGGGCGGGCGACACTCTAGGATTTGGACAAAGCTTCAAAGGACATGTGGGAACCCTAATTTGATCACTTGAGCCGTGAAAACGTAATCGGGCTTCATGTCGCGTGCGGAGAGCCGCTCAGCACTCGGCCTCTTCGAACCATCGAATGGATCGCCTGAATGCTCTATTTTGCTTCCGCTGAATGCTTCGATGAGTGCTTTTTATCGTTATCTAAAACAAGATTTAGTGCTCCTGCGGCAGCGCAGGGCGTTGTCGTATTGGGGCATGCATGCAGACATCGCGATAAAACGTTCACATGCAGATCGTACGCATTTGTTTAGAACCTGGTAGCAGTACTTCGCTGGCGCAAAATATCTTCTACTGATTTGTTATACACAGAAACGTGACAGAAATAAGGTCTGTACAAAAATGTTGACTGCCATGGCAGCAACGTCATGCAAGAAGCAGCCTTCACTAACTGGCGTGCATCTGTTTCCATGGGTTCTGCTAAATAAATATAACAACGCGCGCATGGCAACGTCTTTATGCTACGCTAAGTTCACATTTGCGTCAGCGTCACACAAAACTGTAGTACGCTCCACGCTCGATTTGCGGACATGAAAATGCTTGAGGTCTCGTTGGTGGTAAGTAAAGCACTTGGCTGTGAGCGCTGGCCTGCGAGGTCACTTTCAGAGTCGGCGGAAAAGCTTGTTCATGCGGCTATGTGTACTTAATCTCGACGACTTTCGAAGACCGAAACCTTTCTTTCTAGATTAGCTATCTAGAATTGGCGGACGTGTTTGCTGTGTTCGTCCCTTCGGAAAGGGTGAATGGCGAACGAGGGCCAACTGTAGCAGTACGCCCTTGTGAACTTCGGGGCTGCGAAGCTCGCAAACGATCTCATACCACACCTGTAACTCTCCTGCAATCCGAGGCGCGTATTTCCTGTGCGTTTCCGTATCTTCGTAGAAAAAACACATTCGCTTAAATGATGACCTGTTCTTGCTTACCAAATGTACAGAAATGGCTACGGCAGAAAACATTAATCTCTATTTGGCCTTTTTGGACATAAGCAGAGAGTAGGACAGAGGTAGCTCCTCTGCTCCATAATCAGCGCGCAAACTATCGTTCAAGAGAACGGAATTGCCAAAGTAAATACACCACTATAATGAAATTGATATTGCAAGGAGGGAAGAGTGTGTCAGCAGTATAGGTACAGACAAAAGGCTAAGGCAGGGTTGTCGGTTTTGTCCGCTGCTGATCACGATTTTTATAATAAATAAAGAAATAATGGCGCTAAAAATGAAGTCCGGAAAGCCTCCTTCTCCCGAAGTATGAACCAGGGTCGGACAATCTTTCTGACAATCAGATAATAGTAGAATAGCGTCCGCCACTAAAAAAGCCGGTAGCGTCTCTCTGATCTGCCACCACCGCCACCACCACCATCACCATCGCCGTCATCACCACAACCACCACAACCACCACCCACAACCACCACAACCACCACCACCATCATCATCACCATCATCATCGTCACCACCATCATCATAATCATCATCAGGATGTCTACACGTACTGCAGGGCAAAGGCCTCTGCTATGCCTCTCCAATTAACAATGTTCTTAGTCAGCACCGCCCACCCTACGTCTGCAAACTTCCTTATATCATTACCCAACTAACCTTCTGCCGACCCCTTCTACGCTTGTTTTGTCTTAGAATCCACTCCGTTACCATTAAGGACCAGCAGTTATCTTGCCTTCGCATTACATGCCCAGCCCAAACCCATTTCTTCCTTTTGATTTCGACTAGGATGTCATGAACCAGCGTTTGTTCCCTCACCCGCTCTGCCCACTTCCGGTCTCTTAACGTTACACCTATCATTTTTCTATCCATGGCCGTCCACAGTAGCTACCACAGATTGTTACCGTTTCGGTTCGCGGCGCTGTTACCCCGAACAACACGTTTAGGCGGTGGGATATTTCGTTCAGTCTGTCGTTTTGCGCGCGGCTGTCAACAAGTAACCGCTCCAGAAGTGCCCTCATATCACCTGCGTGCTGTTCTAACTGTTTTGCGGAAGCTGCGAAAACCCCTGGCTGGTCATGGCGCTCAGTCACATTCTGATGCCACAGTCGTTGACAGCGAAACACAGTCCGATCTCAGGTATACGCATACATCGCCGCAAAGAACCGAGGCCGAACACTTGGGGCACCGTGCAGAGTGGTGACGACATTCGGGCTGGAAGTGGTGGGATATGACCGAGGCAGGCATTACAGTTCTACAGCCATGTTGTTCGTTCCATCAAACCACCTGTAATTATTAAAAAGAAGTAGAAAAGAATAAATTTAATTTATTAAACTTATAAAATGAAGAATCGGTAAACATTTCAAAACGGCAGGAAGGCGTACTCTAGCGATCGAGATTTTATTATGTTGATTATTTAAATTAAACGTTGTAATCGAATTAGAACAACTAAAATTGAGCTGATATGTCAAATCAGCAAACCGAATAGACGCGAGTAATGTATGCTTAGAGTATGTATTCGTCTAATCCAGATATTCGCTGGACGAGCACGGCGCCGAGGCCGGTACCACTTTCTTTCAAGTTTGCTTCGGTCAATGCTTAATGGTAGAAATAGCACCGGATGGATACCAACCATGGTGACGTAAGGAGATTGCGCATGATTTTGTAGGTTTTGTGGAATTCTCGGGCCCAATGAAAAATCCACAATCCTGCTGAGAGGTTCAAGTGTCAACAATGGAACTAAAGTTGCGAATAATATGCCTAAAATAGGAGCAAAGTCATTCATACCTACCAATACTGGACAGTAGAATTTTTACACAGGAAAGAGTTTATGAACGCAATTTATTTCACATATCATAAGATTTCACTATAACAATCAATATATCAGTAGATCTCCCGTCAGCATGCAGGCTTGCATTTTTCTGCTATTAACGCTTCTGGTGTCGTCAGAAACGTTGCCCATTGGTGTGCTATGGTAGTCTTAAGTGTTCGATTGGAACGATAGAAAATTTTTAAAAGAACGGTTTTGCTGCGTATTGGAAGAATACACTATTACCTTAAATGTCTCCATAACAGTACCGTACAATACTTCAATATTCAAAATTTCTGTCCAAGAATGCCGGACATGAAGCCACTCAATTCCTCAATAGAAGTATGTAGAAAAGCCAGATACAGCACGAAGTTTGACTGGGCTTAGCTGGTGCTGGTAATGGAAAAACATTTATTGAAGGATATTTAAAGAAGAGAGTTGGGACTGGCATTAAGGACCAGCCCCTTACGAATCCTAGGAGAGGTCCCTAGTCCGGGACCCTTGTGGATTCCGCGACAGCTCGGGCCATAGCCATGAGAGCACGTTGGCTCTCTAAGGTAGAGCAGCAGGGAGGGACAGCCTCCAAGCTCTCTCCGGTAGGTGAGCGGAAAGGGGCGGGACACCCTCCCCTGAACAGCGTGACACAAATTGTGAATTTTATAGAGCAGGAAACCAACATCACTTTAAGTTGAGGTCCAGGTCGATGTTCCTTAGACATTTAGACATGTCCAGACGTTCGAGACAGATGGGTCTGACTTTCTCGCGCAAAGACCACTACGTTACCCAGGCAACCGGGGCATGTCTTTCACTAAGGGCCACACACAATTGTGTCCATCATACGTTTGGAAGTAACAGGGGCATTATAGAGGTTGAAAGCACCCCAGAATATTCATACAAGTCATCAGGTAAAGTTGTCGGGCTAGTTGGTGGTGATCCAGTCTTTTGTTGACAGCGCTTAAAAAACATGGACAGAAGACAGAAGTGAGCGCCTTTGACATCGTCGTTTATGTCTTCTGTCCGTGTTTTTTAAGCGCTGTCAACAAGAGAAGCCAGCAGGTGTCACAAATGCGGTTTTAGAGCGTTCACCGGACTCGCCGCGGTGGCTCTGTGGTTAAGGCACTCGTCTACTGAGCCGGAGTACCCGGCTTCGAACCCGACCACGGCAGCCGCGTTTCGATGGAGGCAAAACGCAAATGGCGCACGTGTGTGTGCGATGTCAGTGCACGTTAAAGATCCCCAGGCGGTAGAAATTATCTCATTTAAGCGGGGGTCAATAACGTAGACACCAGCGAAACCATCTTCTACTCAAGACAACGGCGAGGCGCACGGGCTCTTAGCTGAATCGGCTGAATCGCACCACGCTGATGCAAGCTACCAACCTGTTCCAGTTTTGAGAGCGAGAGCCCTACTCCTCCGTACAAGGCTGAAGGTCATGTGGCTACGAAGTTTGACGTTCACATTAGGAGGAGTGGAGGCGTGTCTCTGACGTCATGCCACGTGACTCGCTGCTCCTCGCCACAGCTGCGTATGCGGAGCGCAACTGCCGGAAATCGCGTGACGCGCCGTTCGCTATATGAAGGCATGGGGTTCGTGCTTGCGTTCTAAAAAAGGCATGGATGAGCAACGTGCCAAAACTAGTGCTTCGACGAGGTGTCGGCGCCGCGAAGCGGAATCTGATGATTCTTATGATATGGGAAAGCGTCAGATTGTATAACCATGCTTAACAAAGCTGCCGCTCCTCTTACTAGCGTCAGGCGGGTTGAACGACAGCTAATTTTTTTGTTTCGATAGTGTGCCTGCTGGCGTAAACTATTACCGACAACTAGATATGCACGCTGGACTCTCCTGAATAACATGTGACTCTGTGGCGGTCACACACTATGGGCGCTGGCTCAGAGGTGTATGTAAAATGAGAACTGGTGTCAATGTGACTGGAGCAGTTAACGCGTGAATCAAATTGGGTTGCGAAGAACAAAAGAAAGAGCGATTTTAATGAGGTGGCTCAAGAAGTTGAGTGCGCTGATTCGTAGGAACAGGGGCGTCGATGGAGCGAAGGAAGCTGTCTGTAGATGAAAGGTCGAGCCCGGGAGGAGGTTGGATGGGAGAGCTTGCAAGACAGGACACTGAGTGTCGTCTTTGTAATGACAGGTGAGAACACAATCATTGCCCTGAATGGCGGCGAGGCTTTCAACTTGTGAGGGCGGAAGAAAATGAGAACGGTTTGGACACAAACAACGTGGTGAGGCCACTTGATAGCGTGAGCATGGCATAAAACAGGAGAAGGCACTATAAGCAGAGAAAAAAAGCAAGATGGCATACAAAGCACACTTGCATCGTGAGAACAGTCACATGTAATAAGCACAAGGATGGAAGAGCCGGCACGAAAGTTGGGCAACCACGGCTTTATGAGAATCAGCGGCCAGCGAGGGAGCGAGGAGCATAAAAGAACTATATCGCAATCGATGACCATGTTATGGCGTGACAGCAAGTCCGAACACACTATGATGTCGTGAGAATAGGAACCATTACAAAATTTTTTTAGACATACTGTAGATGGTCTATAGACTGTCCATAGACTTCTGTCTATAAAGTCTATGGACTTTTTATAGGCAACCCCTAGAGAACAGTGTATAGACAGTAAAAATCCTATAGACAGTTTATAGACAATCTACAGATTAAATGCCATACACTGTTAGTAGACTTTTGTCTATATACAGTCTATAGACTATGCATAGAAAAAATAAATATCTATAGGAAGGTAACAGAGTCTATAGGAAGTCTATAGACTGTCTATAGACCATTTTTATAAGGAAAGGCAAAACGATGAACTCAAATGTTTATAGGACGCCCTGAACAGAGCACGCTGCTGACGGCTGAATTTATTGCGCGCTTGCCGTGTGCACCAAAAGACCAGGAAGTGACCTCACTTTTCGTAACCAGCGGCAAAGTGTGGTGGCGGTGAAAATCTTTTTTTAGTGTTCAAAAAGAGAGTTTGGGTGGACACGGGAGAAACTGCCGCACCAGTGTCGACAAGCGCCATAGCAGCAGTATTGTCCTCGACCTAAACGTCGATGTGGGCCTCGGATGGAGAAGGCAGAGCGGTCAGGTGAAAGAGGCGACGGGACGGCTGGCACTGAGGGCTGAATCCGAGGAGGACAGTAGCCAGAAACATTGGTAGAGAGGGGAGACCCTGGCATAATTCGAGGGCAGTAACAGGCGACACGAGCAAGCAGGCAATCTGCAAGATGGGGAAATTGTCAGCAGTACGCCAGGGATTGTTGAATTGTCGAACTTTCAACATTTGATAGGCACCGCTTAGCGCTGCCTATCATGTCGCGTCCCTTCAGGGAGCACATGCCACGTGACTTTTCCTGCCCAACCCGATGATCGGTGCCCACCGCTCCTCGCTACGCCATCCCAGGCGTGGCAGGCGTGGAGCAGACTTCAACGTGGAACGTGGGCAGGCTCAGTGGTTAGGTGCTCGGCTACTGATCCGAAATACCCGGGTTCGAATCCGGCCATGGCGGCCGCATTTCGATGGAAGCGAAACGCAAAAGGCGCCCGCGTGCTGTGCGATGTCAGTGCATGTTGAATATTCCCAGGCGGTCGAAATTATTTCGGAGCCCTCCACTATGACACGTTTTCATTCCTTTCTTCTTTCACTCCCTCCTTTATTCCTTCCCTTACAGCGCTGTTTGGGTGTCCGCCGATATGTGAGACGGATACTGCGCCATTTCCTTTCCCCCAGAACCAGTTTTCAAGTTTTAATGTGGGCAGCGGAGTGATGAATGGCGAAATTGTCGAGTTTCGCGAGAACTGGTCAAAATTTGCTGCGCCACTGCAATAACTTGCATCGCGTTTTCGAAATTTTAACAACTAATATGGTTATTACTAACAACCAGCTACATAGCTCTAACTGCAACCAGGAACCTAGCTTTAGTAGTAAAAACCTAATTATTAAAAACTGGTGAACGAATTTACTAGTTACTACTATTTACGGGTTTCCGGGCGTCTGTAAACACTGGTATTATAGTGGCGGCAAAAACTTATTTTTACCTCAAAAAACTTATTTTTGGGGATTACTTAGTATTCCCGGAAACACAATGCATATGGCTGAGACCGCAGACGGGCGACTTGGAAGGCTTTGTTTAGTAGATGTGGACACAGGCAGTCAAAGTGAGCGCAGTGTAGCTCAAATGTATAACGGCCGACCACGTGCTTTGGGGTGAGCGCAATCTTTCTTGTGTAAGGTGAGGTTTATTCTGAGAAGCTTCTTAACGGCAGCAGGGCCAACAGCAGTTGGAGGTGCGCTAGTCCAGCGAAGAGCATGCACCAGGCGATGACCATGCGTCTCGCGCACATGCTCGTCGTCTTCCTTACAATGGCCCCCGGACAGAAGAGGAGCCATCCTGGCGACTTAAGGGGCGGACAAGACAGCGGGGTCGTAGTATCTCTTGAGGCGCTGGATATGTACAGTCTCACGGCCGCGGGGTCTGAGATCGGGTGACGGCGCGAGGGGCTCAACAATATAGTTCACTGGAGGTGTTTGTTCCAAGATGCGATAGGGCCCTTCATATTTAGCCAGCAGTTTGCGGGAGACTGAGGCCCGGAGTACTGGAAGGTATCCACAGCCAGACAAGAGAGCCGGACGAGAAATGCTGGGGACGTTGATATTCACCGTGGCACGTTTTTTCAAGGATCCGGGTAGCTGTCGTGAGCGACCGGGCGATCTGGCGGCAGTCTTCGGCATGCCTGGCGGCTTCGGAAACGGTGGTGCACTCAGATGCGTCAGGGTGGTAGCGGAGAACAGTATCAATGTGAATGGAGGGATGGCGGCCATAAAGGATGAAGAAATGAAAAAATCCTGTCGTAGACCGCGTAGCAGTATTGTACACGAACGTAATATACGGGAGAATAAGGTCCCAGGTGCTGTGGTTCGAACCGACGTACATAGCCAGCCTGTTCCCCAGAGTGCGGTTAAAGCGTTCAGTGAGGCCGTTGCTGTGAGGGTGGTAAGCGGTGGAAGTCCGATGGATGACGTTGCACTCACGGAGCAGAGATTTGATGACATCAGATAGGAAGACACGGCCTCTGTCGCTGAGGAGTTCTCGAGGGGCACCGTGTCGAAGGATGAACCGGCGCAGAAGAAAGGATGCCACATCCTGTGCCGTGGCAGCAGAGAGCGCGGCGGTTTCAGCATACCGCATGAAGTGATCGACGGCAACATTGATCCATCGTTTGCCAGAAGCAGTATAAGGGAGGGCCCATATAAATCAATGCGATCGCGGTCGAAAGGGCGAGGCGGACAAGATAGTGGCTGCAACTCGCCAGCAGTACGGGTAGTGGGTTTCTTGCGGCAGTGGCAGTCGAGGCACGAGCGTACGTATTTCAAAACGAAATTGTACGTGCCACGCCAGTAGTAGCGGAGGCGGAGGCTCGTGTAAGTCTTGAAAAGGCTACGTGACCGTATTGCAAGTCAGTGTGAAAACATGAGCAGATATAGGACCGTAGGTGGCGAGGAATGACGAGGAGCCATGTTCGTCCATCAGAATGGTAATTACGGCGATAAAGCAGGCTATCTCGGATCTCAAAATGGGAAGCTTGACGGCGCAGCGCGCGGGATGGTTTAACCGCCGATGGGTCGGAGAGAAAGTCCAGAAGAGCATTTATCCAGGGATCCTTGCGCTGTTCAGAAGGCATGTCACTGACGGTGGGAGATGGCGTAGGGGCTCCGATTTCGCAGAGGCTGGCAAGTTCAGCGGGAAGCGAGACAAGGCGTCGGCATCCTGATGTTTGCGGCCCGACCGGCACACGACTCAGACGTTGTATTCTTGGAGACGCAGCGCCCATCGCGCCAGGCAGCCGGAAGGATCTTTCAAAGATGAAAGCCAACAAAGGGCGTGATGATCCGTAACGACGTCGAAAGGACGGCCGTACACGTAAGGGCGAAACTTGCCTAAGGCCCACACAATGGCGAGGCACTCTTTTTCAGTCACAGAGTAGTGAGACTCAGCCTTTGTGAGTGTGCGGCTGGCATAGGCAACGACATATTCGTCGTATCCATATTTGCACTGAGCGAGCACTGCACCGAGACCAATACCACTGGCATCCGTGTGAACTTCAGTCGGGGCCTCCGTTTCGAAATGGCGGAAGATGGGAGGTGCCGTGAGGAGACGACGTAAGGTGTTGTAGGCGTCGTAGCAGGCGGGTGACCAAGCCGAAAAATTGACATTGGCGCCGAGCAGCTGAGTCAAAGGGGAAGCGCTTGAGGCAAAGCTGCGAATGAAACACCTAAAATAAGAGCAGAGCCCTAGGAAGCTGCGAAGTTCCTTAGTGATGGAAGGTTTGGGAAATTAAGTCACGGCACGAAGTTTCGCTGGGTCAGGGTGTACACCATCTTTCGACACAACGTGACCTAAAATTGTCAGTTCACGGACTGCAAAGGTGCATTTTTTAAAGTTTAGCTGCAGGCCTGCGTTTGTGAGGAATGTCAAGACGTCCCGCAGGCGCAATAGATGCGTTTGGAAGTCGGGTGAAAAGATAACGATATCGTCCAGGTAGCACAGGCACGTCTTCCGCTTGAGGCCACGCAAAACGGCATCCATCATTCGCTCGAAAGTAGCAAGAGCGTTACACAGGCCGAAATACATGACGGTAAACTCGTAGAGGCCGTCAGCGGTCACGAAAGCGGTTTTGGCACTATTTGCAGCTGCCATTGGGACCTGCCAATAACCAGAGCTCAAATCAAGAGAAGAAAAGAGCTCCGCGCCTTGTAGACAGTCCAGCGTGTCATCAATACGGGGCAGAGGGTAGACGTCTTTGCGTGTGATCCTATTAATGCGGCGGTAATCGACGCAAAACCGAACGAAGTCATCCTTCTTGACGAGGACCACCGGGGAGGCCCAGGGGCTGGTGGAAGGCTGAATAACGCCGCTCTGAAGCATGGTGTCTACCTGTTCAATAACTGGTCGTTCAGTGGCGGAAACACGATATGGGCGCTGTCGCAGAGGGGCATGGGCGCCGGTGTCAATGCGATGATCGACAGTCGACGTGCGCCCCAAACCGCGTTGGTGGGAATCGAAGGAGCGAAACTCCTCAAGAAGCGCAAGAAGCTGGGTTCGCCGAGTTGGAGGTAGAGTGGTGTCGATAGAGCGAAGGAATAGGTCTGTCAACAATGGAGCGGGGGCAGGAGTAGGTGAGCTGAGGGCGTCCATGGCGACCGGCGGTGATTCTGCGGCAGCGTCGGGATGGTCAAAAACAGAATCAAAGAGCTGCATGGTGCCGACGCATTCTCCACGGCGCAAAGTGAAGGGGCTTGAAAATGGGTTGGAGACTCACAGTGCGGTGAGGCCGGCGGAGAAAGATAGCAGAGCATAAGGCAGCGGCAGGTAATGGCGACGCAGAAAACTAGGAGACGGCGTGAAGAGGACATTGGCATCGCGAACACAAGCACATGAGAGAGGCACAATCACGGAAGAGCACGCAGAAATATCGGTACTGTCGGCGACAAAAGCTTTGGCAGCAACAGGGACACCGCAAATTTCAGTCTCTGGCACGGGATTCGGCAACGTGGAGAGCGCTACTCGACCCTGAGCACAGTTGATGACCGCGTCATGAAGCGATAGGAAGTCCCAGCCCAAGATGATCGAAAACGAACATGACGGCAGAACGATGAACTCAACCAAATATAGAATGTCTTCTATGACTACTAGAGCAATATGCGCTGCTAACGGCTGGATGAGGTGCGCACTTGCAGTTCGTAACGACAGGCCAGAAAGGGGCGTCTTCACTTTCCTCAAAGATCGGCAGAGCGCTGCATCCATGACAGAAACCGCAGCGCCGGTGTCCACAAGCGCCATCACAGATATGGCCTCCACAAAAACTTCAATTAAATTGGCGGCAGACAGACGAGGCCTTTCAAATTTCGACGACTGCACAGTTCTCGCCTCAGGAATTGCGACACCTAGTTTTCCTCTTGAGTAGTTGAGGGACGCCGTAGCATCGGAGAGATGGAGCGCCGACGTGGAGAAGGCGAACGGCGTCCAGCGAAGGAAGTGCGCTCAGGAGGCTTAGGGGCGGCTCAGCAGGAGGTGAGTACTGACGCTGGGACCAGTAACCGGAAATTTCAGGAGGTGTTCGTGAGGCGTTCATGCGTCGACGGCAAATCCGCGCCACATGACCTGGCAAGCCGCAGAAGTAGCAGATCGGGCGGTTGTCAGGTGTGCGCCAGGAGTTTCCCAGTTGAGCACGCGGTCGATTATTATCAGGCGTGCCCCAGGAGGTTCGCAGATGAGCAGGCGGCGGAATAAAAGCAACGGGCTCTCGAACGGCACCAGGAGGCGGAGCATAGGTAGGTGGACGAGGTCGCGCAACAACGTCCGCATATGTCAGTGGGGCCGCAAGAGGTGTGGGCTGAGGGGCTTGCGGGAGAGCCTCAGCGACCTGTTCTTGAATGATGCGCCACAAATTCGGAGTTATATGTGGTGATGGTTCCTGATGGCGTGAAATAAGCGAGAACTGGCGAGCAACTTCTCGGATAAAGCTCTTGATGTGTGGTAGGAGCGATGACTGGTCTCTTGCATCGTTCAGGCCAGCAAGCGAGTCGACGTTCGTGGTGTGTTCCCGTGTCAGAGCCCTCTGCTTGCGTAGTTCGTCGAAGCTCTGACACAGGATGACGACTTCCGCTATGGTGCGCAGGTCTCGCGCCAACAACATCTGAAAGGCATCGTCATCAATGCCCTTGAGAATATGCCTGATCTTGGCTTCGGGCATCTGAGTATTCACCCTCTTGCACAGATCGACGAAATCCTCGATGTAACTCGTGAAGCTCTCGCCAACCTGCTGTGACCGCGCACGCAAGCGCTGCTTGGCACAGAGTTTTCTGACAGCCGGGCGGCCGAATACCTCTGAGAAGTTGGATTTAAAAAACAGACCACGATGTAATGTCCGCCTCGTGGTTGCGATATCACAGATTCGCAACGCCCGTCAGATAGAAAATCACATTGTTCAGTTTGGTTTCCGCGTCCCACTTGTTGTATGCGCTCACCCGCTCATACGATGCGAGCCAATCTTCAACATCATGGTCGGCCGTGCCACTGAAGATAGCGGGGTCTCGCTCGCGGAGAGAACCAGCACAGATGACGGCGGCCGGGCTCACTTGGACGGCTTGGTGGTTAGGCATCGTGGTAGGGGGTAGCGTTCGGTTGCGGAGTTCCAGGGCGAGAGGATGTTACCTGGCACCTGCACCAAATGTAAGGTGGGGTTTATTCTGAGAAGCTTCTTAACGGGAGCAGGGCCAACAGCAGTCCGAGGTCAGCTAGTCCAGCCAGGAGAGTGGACCAGGCGATGACCATGCGGCTCGCGCATATGCTCGTCGTCTTCCTTACACTTGATTTATGCCAAAGACCAACTGTATCCAATGGCTGCAACACGCTGTCGCGTCCCAATCTTAACGACTAAGCTTAGGCGTCCTCCAATGTGGAAGCAGTTGCACGCACCCGTAATCAATTCAGATAAGTCTGGCGGCATCGCAAAGAAAATGATAAAGCCTTGTGGCTGATGAGCGTGGGACGTCACTGAGGGGCGCCACCATCGTTCGAGAGGAGCGCTCCCCATGCAATCGTTTTCCTGATGGCTGCACGAAAGGTAGTCTTTGACTATAATTGCATTCCTTTCAGATTGGCGCATCATCTGCGTTGCGTGAACTGATCGTCAAACAAAAATGTTTTTACAACTACCATATTATGAAATCACTGGTGTGACACGAACTTCAGTACCGAAAATGAAACATTTCAACAGAGATGAAGCTCTATTTTCCGCAGAACTCTCTAAGAACTTTGGGCATCTGAGTTGGCCCAAGAAAAGCAAACTTAAGAATGTCTTGAACACTGACGACTCGCGGTCGAAGATATTCAAATTGTTTTAAACAGCTACCCATAATACAGAACGATGTGCCTGAGTGCCAACAAGTTCTGCGCGTCAGCGCTTGCTTTGCACAACCGTCGAGGAAAGCTGGTACATGTCTCGCAGCCTCCACTAACGCCAAAATACACCGGGAACTTCGCTTCTTTAATAAACGAATTTAATATTTTTGAGTTTTCTCTACGATAGCTCGGATAGTGGCGCTATTAAATGCTAGTCTTTGTATTTCTGTGGCTTTTATAGAATGCCAATTAGAAGTACGTGAAAGGCACCTTGCCGCAAAAACCCTAGCCAGAAGTTAATAACGGTCATCTGCAACTTACATTAGAGCTTTGGTCAATCTAGAAGTTCAGAAGTAAACTAACAGTTCTTAACTAATTATTCACTCAGAAACCGTAAAAATATCGAAAGAGTACTTTTGATGAACGCGAAGTAAGACATTTGGATGCCAGTCCGATCCATTGTGCCATTTTTGCCATAGGTTACGATTACTTCTAAATGTCTAATAAAAGTTACAGGATTGCACTGAAGTCCGCTTAAGAGCGGAAATGCGAATGCCTCAGCCTTTCCTCTCTTCCTCCCTTCGTTTATAATTGTTTATTTTTGAAATTTGATCATATATTTGCTAATCTTTAAAGGTCCGATGGTTTATATTTATTTATTTATTTTTTTAAATTTTTATTGATTGTTATTTTCGCATTAATTTTTAATATTTTGTTATCTCTCACACGCTGCAGCTTGTTTGCCCATGACTTTACAAATGCATTAACTAATTAATTACAATTTTTGTTGTCAAATCTAAGTACAGCATATTTTTTACACACTAATTATTTTTTTCACCAACACATGTATTCGCACAAATTGACGCTTCGGATTAAAACATTTAAATCATTCGATCAATTTATTTTATTAACTAATTACAATTTGTCAATCTCACTAATGCATATTACAAATTAATTAATTTATTTATTACATACTGCAGACCCTTGTGACCAAGCAGAGGGGCATTAGTACATATACAGATAATAATGAACAAAACAGGATCAAACAAGTACACATTTATACAATTTTTAGTCACACTGCAGTCAGCAAACCATGATTCCAGTCCGATACTGTTCGAGGAAAAAAGGAAAATTTAAACGTATCCGTGCGAACATAATAGGGTGTGTGTGAGTCAGGATGATGATGTCTTGTGAGGCGCGTTAATGCAGGCGTTATATAAGGTGATTTATTCATTTGAAGTTTGTTGTTAAGAAGGAGGGAAAGGAATTCAAGTCTTAACTGCTTTCGACGTGATTCAAGAGAGGGTATACAATTGTCTGCCATAATTTTAGAGGGAGAGTGAAGCCGTGCGAATTTAATAAATATAAACCTAACTGCCTTTCTTTGTATTCTTTCAAGGTGACTATTTGACTTAGTGTGAGGATCCCGTGAAATACATGCATACTCGAGCTTTTGCCGAACAAATGAAAAGTAACAGAGTAATTTCAAATTAGTAGGGGCGTTTTTTAGTTTGTGCCTCAAAAAGCACACTTTGCTGAAAGCAGAACAAATATTATTAATATGTGTGTTCCACGACAATGTTGGTGTCAAGGTAACACCGAAATATTTGTAGTTGATAGCTTCACGTAGTGGAGAAGAACCTAATGTATAAGAAAAATAAGTGTTTTTTTTTTTACGAGTGACACGAAGGCATACTGATTTTTCAGCGTTGAGAAGCATCCCCCATTCATTGCACCAATTCAATATTCTGTTTATGTCTGTTTGAAGAACAGTCTGGTCATGTGGACAGGTTATTTCGTTATACAGGGCACAGTCATCGGCAAAAAGCCTAATTTTCACACCGGGAGATATGACATTAACGATGTCGTTAATGTACAGTAGGAAGAGTAGGCGACCCAAAACACTACCTTGCGGTACCCCTGACGTGACTGGAAGAGTGGCCGAGCTATGTTCACCTATTGTGACGTATTGAGTCCGTTTAGTCCGGTACGCAATAATCCAGTTTACAAAAATATCAGGTATGCCAATAATTTTAAGTTTATTTATTAACTTGTCGTGAGGAACCTTATCGAAAGTTTTAGTGAAGATTAAAAATATTACATCCATTTGGCCATTATTGTCAAGGGATAAAGCAAAACAATGAATCACTGATACCAACTGTGTTACAGTGGAATAACCCTTCCTGAAGCCATGCTGGAACTCCGTGAGCACACTGTTTGCAGCCAGGAATTCCTTGATACAGTTGGCCACAATGTGCTCCAGGAGTTTGCAGCATTGTGAGGTCAAAGAAATAGGACGATAATTTTGTAATTTTAAGCGATCCCCTTTTTTGAATATAGGAACAAAGCGGGCCACCCTCCAGTCATCCGGCAGCTGTCCCCTCAAGAGGGAAACAGAAAAAATGTTTACAAGAAATCTGGCAATAAGTTATGGGTATCGTTTTAGAAAGATGTTTGGGATTTTGTCAGGGCCACAAGAAGTTCTTGCTTTCAGGTTTACTAGCATATTGACAATTCCAGCATAAGAAATAAAATCCATATCATATACCGGTCTTTGTAGAAAATTCGTCACGCAGACATTTGATACCTAAAAGACGCTTTGAAAATACTCATTAAAATGCTGCGCTATATCTTCATCCTTAGTAATCGGGGTGCCATCATTCATTACTTGTGAAATTGGCTGCTTTTTTTCTTTCATACGCTTCCAAAGTTTCTCAGGGTCATCTTTGATAAAGTTAGACAGTGAAGTATTGTAATAGTACTCTTTTGCTGCGTACACCTTTTGTTCAAGAGAGATCTGCGCTTCTCTTATTTTTTTTTGGGTTTCCATGTCTCTTCTTTAACCTTTTTATTTTACGTTTAATATGAATAACATCGCGTGTCATCCAAGGTGTACGCTTGTGAACTTTTTTTTTCTTTGTAGGTATGAATTTGTTTATGCAGTAGTGGCATATTACCTTGAACCGATTCCAAAGGAAAGACACATCAGCGCTGTTAAATTCGACAAGACAGTTTTTCATATACTCCATAATCGACACGTCATCGGCATGAGAATATTCTTTGTAACTGAGTAGTGAGGAATACTTTTCCGTCATCTGTACAAGTGGCAGGGTAATACCCAACACCATTAAACTTTTTGACTTTCATTCTTACGGGACGACGTTATCATGCATGCCGACAAATTTTGCTGACACATTTTGCTTACACGTTTTGCCGACAGAACATAGCCATGTAATGCTTTCGCATTAACAAGTTTTGCCTGCAAACATGGGAAAGCAATGGAAGGCGAATATGTAAACTCAGTACTATTTCTCACCGAAACGAAATAAAGAGGACATGCGCGCAGTCACTGCACGTTAGGTTAAAAAAATATGTATTCGTGGTTTCCGATTGTCACGCAGTGTAATATCAGTAAAGAATCGCCTTCTATTGTGCTGAACCACTGGGCCTCATCAGTCGACACGGTGCAGCAGTGTAGCCGGTCTTCGCCTCTGTCAAGAGGTTTCCAACATCGTTACCCAGAAGCTTCGAAATGAGCACGACACTCTAACAGTGTGCCGCTGCCAAGAGAACTGCTGTGGCCAGAGGAGGCTGGAAACTCGCGTTGTTACGATAAACTCTATATTTTACGATCTCACTCATATATTCGATGTCAAGAGCTCGCGAAATCGGCCAGAAGAGTTTGTTTTCAGCAAAGATGCCACGGCGCAAAGGCTACAGGGACAAGAGTAGTTGATAACGGCCCGAAAACCTCGTCTCTATCCGCAAAATTGATACAAATGCGAGGCTAAAGCTGTATGCCCACCTTCGATGAAAAGTTCGGTATTAGGAGCTTGCGAAATGTCTTCCACAGGGGTAAGTTAACGGAACGACGTGTGGCTATTTCTCACGTAAAATAGTTAGCCGTTGTCCTACTTTCTTTACAGGTTTATTATCAGAAACGCACGGTATACGCGGACGAAAAGAATGGTTATCCAATGCAGGCCCACAGCAAGTTGCGTATGCAGGACATCAGGTTGCGCTGAACTTAAGACAAATACTGAAGAAGAAAATATTGCCGCTTCGCAGAACTGATTCCTTGTCAAAGTCCAGCTCTCTCGGGCAGACATTTTGAAAATTGGAAAATTGTTAGACACTGTTATGGAATATCGAAAGTAATAGTGCATTATTCTGATATGTAACAAAATATTTCTGTTAAAGGGTTTCCATCGATGGCATCGAAGAGTTATGACTGCCACAGAAAACCAATGGGGATCGCTTTTAATGATATTGCAAAAACGTGAATAGCAAAAAAAAAATACAAGACTGCTGTCGGGTGACCTGCGGATATATTGATTGTTATAGCGTACTCTTACATTATATGAAAAAACTGCGTTCATAAACGGTTCCCCGCTTAAAAATGATTTTGCCCACAATAGTGTGTGGGAAGTGGCGTTGAAAGTCCCACGCCTATTTTTATAAATTGAATTAATCAATCCGTTTGTGAGGAATTGTTTCCTACTGTTCAAACACTAAGCACTCATCAGACTGCGACTAGTTTTGCAAGTTTTGAAAATTACTTGTAGTCAACGGTCGCTTTCAAGATTCTGTGTTATCCGAGCGATTTCAACGGTTTATTAGGAATTATTACGTGCAACTTTGGTCAAATGTTTAGGGAATCCCCCAAGGTGGAGTAGATTTGTAATAAGGGAGTAATTGGTCATTGGCATCCACCCCAGCGCAGCCATAGGCTACACTTCGTTCCTACTTCGAGTTATTGATCAATTCCCTCTCTCCCTACCATAAGTTTGCCGACCCGGTTAGCTCGGTTGGTAGAGCGACTGTTCTGGTGAAGCGGTGGTCACGTGTTTGAACCACGGACAGGGAGGAATTTTTCTTTAACTACAAATTTTTTGAAAAAGCTGTATAGCTTTCCTTTGTAGCCGTATGGCTGCGCTTGGTTGGATGCCAATGAGTAATTACTCCCTTACTGCGTGCAACTTTAATCTGAACCGATTCGCCAATAATATGAATTGCGAAAGTTGGAGCGAATAAGTTAGAGCCGCCAACCTCAGCTGCACCACGTCCTTCTAATTCGGGGAACATTTAAAACAGGGAATCTCCTTCCAGGATACGGGATTCTAAACTTTACAGAGGGTAAAAAAAAATGGTGGACGCTTAAGCCTCGCCTTTACGCGAGAGCGTGTTCAAGTACACAAAGAGACATCACTAAGTCAAAGGCCACAACGAATTCACTAGGTACACTTTTATTCAGTTCAAACCAAGAGAATTGTATGGCTAGAATGAGTTTGAACAGTAGTGGTCCTCATTCCTTGTGCTGTATTGTTCATGACATATTGGCACTCACTCTTAGTGCTGTAAGGTTCATTGCCTTTTTTCTATTTCTTTGTTGCTCAGATGTGTATGGTAATGGTGTATTCGCTATACGCTCCTGACTGTTTTCTTGTGCTTCCTTGCTTGTGTGTGTTGATTTCTGACTGTTTTCTTAACGTTTGTAGATACCTCATGTACATAAAACATGGCATTATTGCTATAAATCGTATGTTGAAAAAATAAAAGCCTTCGTAGCGTCTTCTACGCCTGCTCGCCTCGCAGTCTTAAGGACATGGGTTCGATTCCTCGTGTGTTCATAATTTCTTTCTATTTGGACGTCATCGTGTTACAACGCCAACAACGCCGCCACCGGATTTTCTGCGGCATGGGCTCTTTAACGCTGTCGCGTGAACACTCAAGGCCGAGTTCACTGAACTTGGACAAAAGGACCCAGGTACAGCTACAAGCGCTATCATCAAATACTTTCTGGCACAAATGTCGACGGGAGCAGAGAGACCGTTAACTTTTTACTGTCGTTGGCTTTACTTTGCTCACAGTAATCTAGAACTATGCTCTTAAAGCGGGCATGACGATTTAAGAAAGGAAACAGGATACGAGGCAGCAGCACCGGTACCAGAACTGATAATTCACAGCGAGCGTTCTGTCGCTGCATTATATGCAGACCGCGAGGGAGGAAGCACATCCGCGATTGTCGCCTTGACAACCGGTGACGAGTTGCGAAGATAAGAGCGAGCCTTGTGCGGGACCCGCTTGTGCTGCAGTTGTTTCAGTCGGAAGTTGCTGCGAACGGTGTAGTACACGCCTCGGAAACATGCAGTACACGCTGGTCGGATTTTCCGCGGAGCTCGACTGGAAGCCCCTGTGCTTTGTGACGCGTCTTCCGCGTAACAGGGTGTGTGGTGGGTGTGGTCTGGTGCGCCCGAAGACAGCGTTGCTCCCGTGCGGGCACACGTTCTGCAGCTGCTGCTACGAACAGTGCGCCAAAGAAGGACTGCACGTCTGTCCTTTCGATGGCTACGAATGCGAGGACGAAGACATCGAATGGAGGGAGTTCCCAGTCGACGAGCTGCTCAAAAGAGAGGTAAGCAAGGACGGAAGCGGGCGTTTCTGTACTATATTGTACACTTACACGGATACTGTTACTGCATGCGGAGTATGCGTCGATATGCTATTATCGGTGCATATCGAAATGAGGTGCCCGGCACACTTCGTTCCGAAAGAGAATGTAACCAGGATGAGCTTAAATAGTAAAGACATATTTGTCAGGGGTCTTGCTTCTCGCATTTATATAAACATGCAAGGGTAGCAAGGTGTATCTCAGGGGCACCGGCTGCTTCTTTTTCACAGGGGAAAAATTGCTCAGACTTGACATGATAGAAAACTTATGATGCGCAATAAAAATATCACAAAACAAGGCATTAGTAATGTGAACAGCCGCTGCCAGCAAACAGAGCCAGCTGTTTCAGTTTAAAACAATAAGCAGTCAATCACTGCTATGCAATGGCAACTCCATATGTGGTTTTACTGAGAAAATATCCCATCAGCGATGACATAATGCGCGTTGGCATGACAGCCAAATTCTTAATGACGACCGGTGCTAGGATTTCGTAAGAGTCGCAGTCGTTTCACGTCTTAAGGAGCGAGGGAGGTGTTCCCAGAAAGCATTCCTGCATTTGCTTCACTGCATTCTGTGAAGAGAAAAGTGTACAACAGCTGCATCTAACCTGCACTCACCTACGTGACAGAAACATGGAGGCTAACGAAAAGAGTTCAGCTCAAGTTAAGGACAACGCAGAGAGCTATGGAAAGAAAATGATGTGTAGCGTTAAGAGGCAGGAATAGGGCAGAGTGGGTGTGGGAACAAACTCGGGTGAACGACATCCTGGTCGAAATCAAGAGGAAGAAATGGGCTTGGGAAGGGCATGTGATGCGAAGACAAGATGACCCCTGGTCCTTGAGGGTAACGGAGTGGATTCCAAGAGAAGGCAATCATAACAGGGGGCGGCAGATGGTTAGGTGGGCGGATGAGATTAAAAAGTTTGCAGGCATAGTGTGGATGCAGCTGGCAAAGGACATGGTTAATTGGAGAGACATGGGAGAGGCCTTTGCCCTGCAGTGGGCGTAGTCAGGCTGAGGATGATGGTGATTCTCTGTTGAATGCCTTCTGCTTCGCGCTGACGTTTTCTACGCTCTCGCACAAGCGCGGCCCTCCTAGCAGGACCCGCGTCCGAGACGGGAATTCCCGAAGGTGAATGTTCGCCCTTTGCTCGCAGTCGCCGCTCTCGCTGCTGCGAAGACTTCGGCGTCCGCCGTCGCCCGGTATGGCTACGCCACCGATCGGCATCTCGCTCGGCACCGAGCACAACTGGATATTGTCTACGGCGAGCCTCCAGAGCCTGACGATAGGCCTCCGAATCGCCCGAAGGAGCGCGGCTCGTAATGTGCTGTGCCATGCGCGCGCACGCCGGTTCTCCTGTTTATTTTCGGAGGGCGCGCGCCGAGGGAATGTCTAATGTCTGCGCTCGCTGTCACTGAGCGCTGCGATTCCGAGGTGCAGTCCTTAGGTGTTAACGAAAAGCATAGAACCGATTATATCTGCTAACGGGGCCGATGACCTCCGCGGCGGCGATAACGTCACGCTCGGCGTCGACGGTGGAGCAGGCGCGCGGCCGCAGCGACGGCGAAGCGCACGCCACACCTTGCTCCTCTTCTGTTGCCATGGTAACGGCGCATGCGCACAACATTCCTCTCCCATGTACCCGTGAAATGCTCGACTGGTAGCCCAGTGTAGCTCCAGCTACAAAAAAAAAACAAAAACCCGGAAAAGTGGATCCTCACTGAAAGCGCTACGCCGCAGCCGAGGAGCTGTATAAAGCCTGAAATATTTTGTTTCCACTGTGGCGAAAGCGACTGTTGACGACTAGTTCGCCAGCTCGCATGTCACACATGTCACAAGGACTGTGCGTGGGCTGCTCGGGCTCGGAAAAATTGTTTAGGTTCGCCACCGTGTTCTACCTACAGCTGCCACCTTCGTTCTCCCTCTGTTCTGACGCCGACGTCATCCGCGGCGCGCTGTGAAACAGGGACTGGATTGGAAAAACATTTCATTTCGTCAAGAAGAGCTCGGTAATCGGAGGGTTGTTTCCAGATGAAAGGTGCAGGAAGGAAGGTTTTTTTTTTTTGGCGGGGGGGGGGGGGGGGGTGCACGAAGGCATGGACGGCGAAGCGCGTAGCTGCGCATGGGGGAAACGGCTAGGAGAAAGTGAATAAAATGACAAAGAAAAAAATGTGCTCCACGGAGTAGGGGGTTAGAGCGCTACCTGGAAAAGGGCACAGCCGGGAGAAGAGTTGTAGGGATGCCAGTCATGAAATAGGAGACGGGGGCCGAAACATGTGAAAGGGGTTTGGAATTCTCCGAGATTGAGTCATGGGCGTTTCAGAAGGCAATAGAGAGTTATAGCATATCGTTGCCGTGTTTGCGTTACCATTTACCGGGCCCGGCTAGCGACATCTGCGCATGCGCCGCCACTTACCGGTCCCCTAGCACTTTACAGAATCTTTTAGCGTTGCGGAGAGTTACGTTCACACTTGCGCAAAAATCCGGCGAGCGTAGCGGATTCGGCCGCTTTTGACGCCGAGGGAGGCGGAAAGCGGCGCGGCGAGGGCGATCGGGCTGGACACAAATTTTTCGCGTTCGCCGCCGCCGCGGCGAAAAACATGGCGACGCCCTTCGACGCCATGTTTTTAGACGCCAGGACCCCTCGCCTCAGAATGAATTAGTCGTTTTTGCGGCCTTTTTCAGCGCGTTCACTGGCTATAAATCTGACACCGGTACATCGCTTCGTCTCACCTCACCTATAAGCAAAAGTATAATGTGCTTCATTTTTTAGTTAGAGTGACGATTCTGCCGCTACTAGGCTTAAGACGAGCGCCGGTTTTGTTGACAGTACTAGTTGCCGTGCTGACAAGCAGACGGCGCCACTAGGCTGGACGTTTCGTTGCGAGTCTGTCTGCATACGCTGAACTAAAGATGGGAATGCGCTTGCTTTTACGTACGCAAGCGTGCATACGGTTATGCAACACAGACAGTATCGATTTACGGTCTTTTCTAACCATATCTGAGTGCACCGCGAGCGGTGACGTGGTGGCCGGGAAGTTGTGGAAAAGCGAGAAACAGCAGAGGCGCGGCGGTTCCGATCCGCCCGGGCGTCAACAGATGAGAACGGGCCCTAGTTTTTCCAGCGAGCGAATCGGCTTCGCTCACCGGGTTTTTGGACAAGTGTGACCGCGCCCTTAGCGTTCGCTCGTAAACAAACATGGCGGCGCCTTGCACGGCCGCTTCGGACCAAATACAGCACCGCCGCAGCGTTCTTTGGCGCCATTTCTCGCTTTAAATGAAGGCATTCGCTTTTAATTTGCAAACTCTCATTAATACGTGGAAGTTTGAGTAATAACTAGGCCATGTTTTTTAGTATATTTGTCAATTTTTGAGCAGTTAAGCCTGACTGTATGTCGTGTACATAGGCAAAGAGCAACGACTACACTGCAGCTCTTCAGTTTCGTGCCCGATTTAAGTTTTATATATTTTCATGATTTTTTTCTTCGAAAAAAACGGGCAATTCTCTTATTGTATTCATCAGTAATTGCAGAAGATAAAATGTTTCTCCGGCCCGGTGTTGGCGCGCTTTAACTTACTGCCACTAGATGGCGCCACTGTGTTTACATCCAAACATATAATGAAGCGGCGATGCGGCACGGCGAACAAGTGTCATAGTTGTGCTTTTTAGAGCGCTCGCAACGCAACGTGCGCTGTGTATGCAAGCTTACTAAGGTTTACGTAGTGAAATTGTCAACTGGCAACTGCAGGCAACGGCGTCTAGCTTCACGGGCACATTTGAAAAGCCGCTGAGTCGGCTGCTAGCTGCAGTGTAGTCGGTACGTCTTTATATACAGAGAAAAAGATTATTAAAGTGTAGCATCTCACTTCATATAAATGATTGCAATACATCCGTGCTTTTTTTTTTGTCAATAAAAGCTGGGCATCTGCCATCTTCACTCGTTTTATCCTTACGGTAACTTTTACGGGAGGGACGGAAACTAAAACGTCTTCAGGCGTGCGCCGCGCTAAGCGGAAAGTCCGGTAACACGGTAAACGGTAAAGTAAACACGGTAACGATATGCTATGACTCTCTATTATCTATAAGAAACAAGGGTATGGGAAACGTGGAAGCCTCAAAGTAGTTTTGCAAAGCCACAGGAAAAGCATCATGTTCGGCGATCGAAAACTTTCATGCGGAAAACATGGAGCTTCGAGATAGATTTCTCCATACCGACTCTAGACACTCGCGTATTTTGTGGGGCCATGTGTTAGTTCAAGATGGCTTAAAATTTTACTAGAAAAATAGTGGCCTTGGTGGCTAAGGGGTAATAACGTTCGGCTGCTGAGCCGAAAGACGCGGGTTGGATCCCGGCCGCGGCGGTCGAATTTCGATGAAGGCGAAATTCTAGAGGCCGGTGTACTGTGCGTTGTCAGAGCACGTTAAAGAACTCCAGGTGGTCGAAATTTCCAGAACCCTTCACTTCGGCGTCCCTCATAACCTGAGTCGCTTTGGGACGTTAAAGCCCCATGAACTAAACCCAACCAAACCAAGCCGTTACCATAGAATAACAAAATATAAAACAATAAAATATTACTCCAGAAAGTTGGCACTCTTTCATAGTATTATATATGGGCCATGTGGCAAACAAGCTAGGCTAGTATGCGTCTGAAATCCTTTGTCAGTAGATTTATTCGCTGATCTTTGAAGAATCCTCAATTTTTTTGGTGTGAAAGTATTTACAATGCTTTTCATCAATAAATGTAAAGTTCGAAAGCAAAGAAAAAATAATTTGCGAGCAAATAAGCAAATACCTAGCAAGAGCTATAGGCCTCAATGCAAATTACGAACCAGAACAACAGAATACACAAAACATATATTTACAACATTATGATTTGCAGGAAAGGAAGGAAAAAGCAAATCGGAAAACATGGGGAAAGGCGCGATCACTGGGAATGACGTACGGAAGCGTAGGAATCTCTCAGCCTGTGGCCGCGTGCGTTTATGAATCAGCGGCCTAATATTTCCCGCGCGCCCAACTTATAACTGTAAATTAAGAGGCCACCGCTTCGTTTCTGGACGTTTCTAAAATAGCGCACAAAGGCTGTTTAGCGAATACACTGGCACTAAGTTATTGCGCTTGATTTAGGATCTCCATTAAGCAGACACCCGCTGCGCAGTGTGGCCGTGAATTCTCTAGAGTGAAGGAAGAAAGTGCTTTTTAATTAAAAAAATTATGAAATGAAAGTTATTTGATTTTTTTAGAAGGAAGCCTTTTTGGGCTGGTTTTGAGATAATAGCGCAAGCAGAGCGTGCAGAAACGCTTTCAAATACCTAAACTCTATGAAAAATAGGCGGGTTATTATTGCCTGAAATCGGACAAAAACAGCGTTAGCTGTGTCTGTGCACATCTGAAAAAAAAAGAAAATATTTTGTTGTTTAGCGTCATGGCTTAGCCATGCACAATTACACGCATCATTACCACCGGGTCATGCCAGCGAGCATTTGTTAATTACTAAATTTACGGGACCTTTCGACAGAAATTTGAGTGGTTAGTTGCAGTCGCTTCAATTTGCCTAGAATTAACGAGATAAATTTATAGATCTGTATTGGTTTTTCTGGATGGTGTCGTCGTCGGTCTTATGCGAAAGACCGGTTTCTCTTGGCAGAATATCCAGTCCACTGCCCACCAGTGAAGTTGTTGTCACGTTATTGTACCACTCAAAATCAGCGAACCAGAACAAAACTCGACGGCAGCAGCACCACTGAGATATAGCGAGCGAATGCGTTTGGAATGCTTCCGAATGCGTTTCGAAATTGTTGTGAAGCCCATTAGAACTGAGTTTGGTCCAAATGCCGTTCAAAATCTCGAATATCATTTGACTGAAATGACACTTAAAAGTCCGTGTAGCATGGGTATTATGACAGAATTGCACTAGTACTAGTAGTAAAGTAATAGCACAGCAATACTACTCTAATACTGCTCAAATGCTTTGATGTGCTTCAGGAACATGCCTTTTGATCTCAAGGATCAACATAAAAAATCTAGTTTGGCCACGTATACATACCAATTATAGTTAAACTGAGATGAGACAGGCCTATTCAGGTCTCAAACCCCTTATAGAGAGCTCAAGTAATAGCACAGTGCTACTATTCTAATACTGCTCAAATGCTATGATGTGCTTCAGGAACATGTGTTTGATCTCAAGGATCAACATAAAAAATCTAGTTTGGCCACGTATACACACCAATTATAGTTAAACTAAGATGAGACAGGCCTATTCAGGTCTCAAACCCCTTATAGAGAGCTCAAGTAATAGCACAGTGCTACTACACAAATACTGCTCAAATGCTATGATGTGCTTCAGGAACATGTGTTTGATCTCAAGGATCAACATAAGAAATCTAGTTTGGCCACGTATACATACCAATTATAGTTAAACGAAGATGAGACAGGCCTATGCAGGTCTCAAACCCCTTATGGAGAGCTCAAGTAATAGCACAGTGCTACTACTCTAATACTGCTCAAATGCTATGATGTGCTTCAGGAACATGTGTTTGATCTCAAGGATCAACATAAAAAAATCTAGTTTGGCCACGTATACATACCAATTATAGTTAAACTAAGATGAGACAGGCCTATTCAGGTCTCAAACCTCTTATAGAGAGCTCAAGTAATAGCACAGTGCTACTACTCTAATACTGCTCAAATGCTATGATGTGCTTCAGGAACATGTGTTTGATCTCAAGGATCAACATAAAAAATCTAGTTTGGCCACGTATACATACCAATTATAGTTAAACTGAAATGAGACAGGCCTATTCAGGTCTCAAACCCCTTATAGAGAGCTCAGGTCAGTTTCTGCGAGTTCAAAAATTATAAACGGTCTCGGTTGTGGCAATATTGAATGAACAAGCCTTGTCGTTTTAGCAGGTGGCAAACGGTTGACCAACGTTGGCCAGTATATTTTTATCACTGGATGAGTGACGGCAAAGCTAGGCCAATATCGACAGCTTTCTATAATGGCATAGCCAATTCTCGCAAACAGTGGGGGAACTCTGGCTAACATGGCTCGTGATAGCGAATATTCCAAGATGACCCAGCCACCAATGGCAAAGAGTGGGAGAATTTTGGCTTACGTGGCACATGATAGCCACAAATTGAGGACGGCACATCCAGTACTGGTAAAGTGACGGAGAACCAGGGCCATCATTGGATGTGTTAGTGAGTGGTCCAGCCAATATCAGATGCCCAATGGCAACTATGGGCCTACTTAGGGCCATGATTTGCCAACGGATTTCTATTATTGGCTCGCTGTAATATGCTACCTGCGTCCTTCCCTGGTTATGTTTTGAGGTTTAGAGAGTATGTGCTGCACCCTCAAGCTGTGGTCAGTGGCTTTGGCGCTCAGGTGCCGACCCTAAAGTCACGTGCTCGACCCCAGCTGCGGCGCCTGTATTTCAGTGGAGGAGAAATGCACAAACGCCCGTATGATGTCAGCGGAAGCTAATGAACACGGGTAGTGTAAATTAGTTCCCAGTTTTCGACTATGGCATCCCTTGCAGCCCAAGTGTTGCTTCCGGGCGTTGCGTTACAAGGTTACAGACCTAAAATTTTCCATCGTGTTTTCTTCTTTGTAATGATGAGTAAGGCGTTAGTATTTATGCATTACCACGCGCTATTCTGCTACGAGCGCTAAATATTTTTAATACAATTTATTTCTCGCGCTGTTTTGGTTTCAACAGCCGAACGATGACTGTGACTTCAAATTACTGTTACAGATCACGCGAGGCATGCAAAACTTCAGTATAATCGCTGCTTCTACATTCGTTGTCATTACGGCTCTCCAAGAAGGCTGGCTTCAACACTTGAGATAAAACTATGAAACAGCGATTATATCGGAGTTTTTCCATCCCTCACGTGACCTATAACCACACTTTGACGTCACAACCATCTTTCGGCTGCTGAAACCAGAACCGGGAAACAGCATGAAAGGAAAATTCAATTATATATTAGTTAGCGGTCGTAGGTGAATTGCACTTGGTGATTCATGCATAGTAGTGTCTTCCGCATAATTGTAAGGAAGAAAACATTCTACACAAATTAGGTGCCCTATAATCATTTAAAACTCGCAATTCACAGTTCAAAAAGGGTGCGCTGCGGAGTCTCCAGCTCCTGAAGACCTAACTTTAATTCATGAGTGTTCGATTTTTGCAGGTGCGATGCTGGAACGAAGAACACGGTTGCCAGTGCGTGACGCCTGCTTCGGGGATCGCCCAGCACTTCCTTCGCGAATGTGGTCACCACTCCGTTTCCTGCCCCAAGTGCTCTGCCACCGTTCCTTGCAGTGGCGTAATCGCCCACTTGAAATCGGGATTCTGCAATTCCGGAACGGCTCCGGCCTCTGATAGCCAACTTCACTCAGGATTAAGGAACGAAAGAGCATTTAGCACTCTTTTTCGAGGGTGCCTTGAAAAAGAAACCGCCGAGGGCAAAGAACTTCTGGTGCGAATACTCAAAGATATCACCACACAAGGCGATCGTCTAAACGAAATCTCTCATGGCATAAACAGTTCAAAAGAAGCCCTGAGACAAGAACTGGCGGATGGAGCAAAGCAAAATGAGAATAGTTCGACGCAAATCATGCGCGGAATCGAGGCATCCAACCGGCAACTCGAATTGTTATCCGGGAGCATGATAACATTGGAAAAAATCCTGAGAGAATCGCAGAATAAGTTGTTGGACGTCGCAGCTGCTATTAAAGCCGTCAGAGCTGGCGAGAATGAAAATAGTCAGAAGGCGCTGGACTACATCAAAAACATTAACCGGCGCACAGAGCAGCGTGTGGCACTTTGCAAGTTTTTTGTCACAAATGTGGAATCACTACAGGAGAATGCGATGAAAGAAGGCTTAGCCATGTACGATAGCCAGCAGGTGTACTTGCGCGGATATTGCATCTCACCTGGAGTGTGTCTGCATAAGGACGGCGAAACTACAAAACTGAAAGCAATGCTCTGCCTCCACAAGGGCGACATGGACGACTCTCTTGTGTGGCCATTCGAGCACACGATAAGGCTGTGTGTCGTGCATCCCATATATGGTGAAGAACGCGTGGTTCAGAACAAGACTTCTCGTTCTCTAAAATACTACCAAAAGCCAACAACGGCCAGTAACGAAGCTGTTATGTTTTCTAAAGAGACGCTTGATATGAAGAGCCTTATCGCAGATGGTTACGTAGAAAAGAATCAGCTTCGCATAAGATTCGAGCTTCTTCCATGATGAGGGCTTTAATGAAACAGGTTGCATTTGGCAACACGCTTACATTTCCTAACCACTGCTTCTCACTGCTATATGTCACACCGCAGCATTTTGCGAAAGTTGCCAAAGCATTCCTCACTTTGTTTCTTTTCTTTATATTTTGTGTCAATGATCGATGTAGTAAAGTGACTTTCTTGCCAAATTTCCGATTCTCTGTTAGCATTCCGAATTCGGAGTCAAGTCACAAATAAAAGAATGTGTGTAACACATACAATCATGTTCATGTCGCTTCGAGGAGTTAAACCCAACGTAACACATACCAACATTAATGAGGTTTTCTTTTCTAGTTCAGAACACTGTAACTTTCTGCGGGAAAACCCCTGGGGGTATGCTATATATGCGAAAGTATACGCTTTTTTTTGCCAAAGTGAGCTGTTGCTTGCCTAGATATTTTGGTTATACGTAGTTTCAGAAGACCGCGCTTATCGAAATCTTTGTCCCATAGACCCACCAGACATCATAAAGACTCTGAAGCTTTTGACAGATTTGTCAAACCGGGACGCTAAAGAAGCCTAATTCCTGAGGACAAACACGAATGCCAAACAACCGATCAAGGAGCGTGAATTTGCATTCTGGAAAACAAAGCAGATGATGTCCATGAAAGTTCCGCCATTTTTGTGGCTGTAAAAGCAAAAGCGGATAGAAATATGCGATAAATGAAGAAAATGAAGTCTGCTTTCGTCTAGAGCACTTACTTATTTTGTAGGTTAGGCCCTCTAACTGAACAGGTCAGTGTGTCGTTCTGTGCCCTACGAGAGATACCCTAAAAAGCGGTATAAAATCACAGGTTTATTCCAGACCAACTGGCATGCGGCCACGGGAAGGCAAAAATGCAACGCTGTGTTAGCCACAGCAAACTTGGCCAAAATGTCTGAGCTGCATAAAACAAATGAAAACCACGCGGGACGATCAGAATAATGCGGTGCCAATTCGAGCTTGGCCCACGGTATACAAGGAACGGGGTCTGCAGACCTTTCAGCCACTGAAGCCAAGCACCGGCTCTATTCACGACTCGCTGCGTGTTCGGCGATGCTTCACCGCTGCGAAGTCGCCGCTTCTTATGGGCATCTCCTCGCAGACAGGTTGACTGCGCTCCAGGTACAGGGTTGCTAAAAAGTTGCCAGACCTGATTTTATTCGGCATATCCTGCCGATAAGGATGCCGAAAAGCTCTCAAGGCAGTACGAGGTTAGAACGATGCTTCTTTTACTCTCTGCAGACATTATGAGCTTCGCGAGAGCCGTGACTGCTTGTCTATAGTGCATAAAAGCAGAGCCTGTGGCCTGGTGACTACTGACCTATGTATACCCTGTTCGTTCTCGCGGCAGTCTCCACAAGAAGGCGCCACTGCTATCATATTTATTTCAACAGCTC